>JABUQX010101535.1:10000-17128 GCA_015478945.1 Trachelipus rathkii
AAGAAGATGCTAGTTCCACTGAAAGGGTGAAACCCTACCTGAGTGTATAACTCAAGGACTAGCATTGGAAACCATTGCGCCCAGAAACGTTTTTCTAGAGTGCTCTAGGACCAAGAGTTTCTTTGCCAGAAGGAAGAAAATGCTGGTCTAAGTGACAGGGCGAAAGCCCTACATGGGAGATGGAAAATATAAATAAATAAATAAATAAATAAATATATATATCTATATATATAATATATATATATATATATATATATATATATATATATATATATATATATATATATAATGAGAGAGAGAGAGAGAGAGAGAGAGAGAGAGAGAGAGAGAGAGAAATTAATTAATTAATACATTGGGAAAATAAAATCGAGTACTGTTAATTAGTAAACTTTGTTTTCTATTAATTTGAATAACATTATTTAATTACAGAAATTAGCAAGTATTCTTATGAATTAATTAAAAAAAAAATCAATTTTTGCACGAAGTTCCACCTTATCTTCATCCTCGAGATTCTCCCTGATTAAATCGTTTGTTCTTGAGTAACCATATCTGAGCATGGGTGTTCGTTACGTTTCCTATAGAAAAGGAAACCAAAATCAACTTTATATACACATGAAATCTACGCTTCCTTTCATACAGATTCTCCAGTCATCTGCATAAAAGCTTGAAATATATATTTATTTTCCTTTAAGGTCAATCGAATGCTTTCCCTTGCATCTCGGCTTCAAACTACGCATATATCACATGCTCCATGTGCACATCAAAGAGTCAAGTAGATATCATAATTTTATTTCACCTTACATTTCAAAATCATTCATTAATGACTCATGCGGTAAACACAATCTTCCAATCTTTCTCTTTCAGTATTCGTATTCAAATTCATCTTCATTTTTGTTTTCCCTTTTAGCTCCAAAGGTAAGGGGGTTAAGGTACGTGCTGTACCGGATAAAAAAATAGTTAGTAGAAGAAAATGACAAAAAATGTCGAAAGAAAAAGCCACAGTAACAGCCACCCATTTCATTGCCCTGTAGGTACAAGTTAGTCACAAGCAAAATATCCTCTCTAAAGCTTCACGCACTCACCTTTATACATCCATTTGTTCTACATGACCAAACCATCTTAATATATTCCCATTAATTCCCTCATTTATACCCTTTTACACACCACATGTACTTAGAATAAACTTATTCCTAATTTTATAAGTTCTTTTTACACCTAACACAATTCTGAGATTATCCATTTCGATAGCTTTCACTTTTGATCTATACCTATCATTCCACACCATACTTTCACCAAAATAGAGTAACACAGGTAACAACATACTCTCATGTAAAATCCTAGTACAGTCAAGACTTAGTCCCTTTGTATTTACCAAGGACCTACTCGCTCCAGTTACTTTTCTACCACTAATAACTTTCCTACTACACTCAGCATCATCCGTTCCCTTTTCATCGAACATGCAACCTAAGTATTTGAACTCGCATAGTACTTGTTCCAATTGCTCACCATCCAAAACTAATTCTACATGGCGTCCTATTTTTACCTATCACTATCAACTTACTTTTATCCACATTCACTTTCAAACCTCTTCTTTTACATACCCGCCAAATCCCTCAAGCAATCTACTCAGGCTTTCCTCTGATTCGCCATAAAAAACTGATCATCTGCATGCAATAAACAATAAACTAAATATTCAAGAACCAAGGTATTCAAATTATACATTATTCAAATTAAAATATAATCTTCATCATAACTTCTTTTCATGCTTTCAAATTAAGGCTAATTGATGATAACTGATAACTTACTTGTTAGATCTCTCGATCCTCTCCTTTGCTTTCACAAAGAAAATTTTTATGGGCATTTGTCAACTTCGGATAATGATAACGTACAGCATCTGAAATTATATATATATATTATATATAGTATAATATATATTATTATATATATATATAATTATATATAATATATAATATAATATAATATTATATATATAGTATATATATATATATAACTTAACTACTTGCTTTATCCCCTTCTCAGAGGGTAACACGGGGGGACTACAGGAAATCGAACTTTAAGGTCGGCTATCCCAAACCAGCGCCTCTAAACGTGTTCGCCGCCGAGTTTAATCTTACCCAGGAAGATAAAACTCAGACTGCTACGCGGAGGATTGAACCAGCGTTCTCTCGCATGAGAGTCGGCGAGTCATATATATATATATATATTATATATATATATATAATATATAATATATAATATATATATTATATATATATATAATATATATATAATATATATATTTCATCTCTGTATAGGGAGTTTCCGTCGGGAAGAAGGAATACTCATATCGTATTTTCTTTTAAGGTATAATGAAATGAGTGGTTTGTAGTTGGGTTATCCTTTCAGAGAGGGAGAGAGAAGACGAGAGAGAGAGAGAGAGAGAGAGAGAGAGAGAGGAAGAGAGAGAGAGAGAGCAGAGAGAGATGAGAGAGAAGAGAGAGAGATGAGAGAAGTGGTGAAGAATGAGTGGGTGTGAAGTGGGAATGTGTATTTCTTGGAGTGATGAATTGATATATTATTATATATTATATATATATATATATATACTATAATATATATATATATATATATATATATATATATATATATATATAATATATATATATATATATATTATATATATTATTCTTCTTCTTTCTTCATCTTTCTTTTTGCCAAGAATGGGAGTAGGTGCATCACATCACATCGGAAAAGAAAAGGCAGAAAAGAATATGACAAAAGTCATACCCGCCCCTTGTACCCAATTAATTAGTGCAGAACAATGGTAAATGTCACAGTGTAAGGGTTCCATACTTTGCCTCCGGTTGGGCCACCACCACAACCACCACGCAAAACCGCCTCCATTCACTCCTACTATGCACCTTTAATTCTCGCCTCTGCCAAACTCACATTTCTCTCCTTCAGACATTCCTTTTACTGACTCAATCCACTTTTTCTTGGGTCTCCCAGCCGGTCGTTCCCAACACACTCGCCCCTATACATCCGCTTAACCACCCGACTATTCATTCATCCTTTCCACAAGACAACCATCTCAACATACCTTTCATTTATTCTCTCATTTACCCCTTTCTTTCCCACGCACACAACTCTCTAATACTGTTCAATTCCTCATTTTATCAATTCTTCTCACACCTTGCACGCCCCTTAAGATTGTCCATCAGAACACTTTGACTTTAGCTCTATACTTCTTATTCCAGACCATAGTCCTCACTACTATACAATAACACAGTTAACAACATACTTTCATGCAAAACCCTAGCGCACTCAGACTCGTCCCTTTACATTCAACCAACGAATTTAATTGCACCAAACCACTTTCCTGCATTCACACTTTCCTACTACACTCTGCATCATCTGCTCCCTTCTCAACAAACATATACCTCAGACACCTGTTCCAGCTGCTCCACATCTACATAACCTTCACACTGAGGACTTGTCCTCACTACACTGGTCACAACATAACCCTTACTCTTAATCTAACGTTTTAATTCAAACCCCTCCTTTTACAACACCTGCGCAAATCTCTCTACCAATCCTCTCACTCTCTTCAGATCGCCACACAAACCAAATCATCCATACAATAGGTAGGGCATCCTACTACTCATCTCTATCTCCATCATTCTACACCAGTTTCATGCCACCCCAACCTCTAATTCTTTCATCACCCCATCCATATACAAGTTTGAATAAATAAGGAGACATAACACAACCCTCCCTCACTCCGCTATTAATACTAAACCAACTCACTTTTTACACCATTTATTCCTACACACGCCTCACTACCTCGCATACAATACTTTTGATTCAAATTCAAGAAAGCCTACCACCAGTACCCGTATATCAAACACCTGCCATAGAGCTTCCCTATTAACCATATCATACGCCTGTTGAAATTCCATAAAACCTAAAATACAATTTTTATTCTTCTTCTCCCTCAATTTCTCATGTGGGCATATATTATTATTATTATTATTATTATTATTATTATTATTATTACTTATTATTATTATATTATTATTAATTTTATTATTATTATTATTTATATATATATATATATATATAATTATATATATATATATATATTATATATATATATATATATATATATCTATATATATATATTAATATATATATTAATAATATATATAATATATATATACTATATATATATATATATATATATATATAAATATATATATATTATATATATATATATTAATAAATTGTCCCAACTTTCAAATCTTTGTCATGGTTTTTTGAGACGTATTGCTGGTGCTGTACAAGAGATAGAATATAAGAACTTAAAGTAGCACATACAATACTTAATTTACATTTAAAAATTTTAAAGTTTTTACCTTGAAAAATCTCCGCTAGTTTAAGTCCTGAAAAAGGTTTCTTCTTTTTTCCTCCAACCCTTTTTTCCTCTTCTATAGCTACCGCATTGGAAATTGTGGCATACAAGTTGAATACCATTGACCTCATTAATGCATTTTGCAAAGCTTTCAATTCTTGCTCTTTCCGCCACAACACATTCACAAACATATCTATACTATATATATATATATATATATATATATATATATATATATAATATATATATATTATATATATTATATATATATATATATATATATAATATATAATATATAATATAAATATATATATATTTCTATATATATATATATATATATATATAATATATATATTATATATTATTATTGCCTCACCAATAACAAGGTTGTCAGCTTCACCCCAGAAATTCTCCATCACACTATTTACCCATGATAAAGGAGAATCTAACAAAAACCACACAGTTCAGCTATACAACACAATCATACCCATCAATAAAGCCACAGCTTTCCTAGCCATCACATTCGAAACTCAAATGTACTTTACTCGATACATAAACAACATATTATGTAAAGCTTCACACAAACTAATTAAATGTTCTCAAAACATTCACTAACGCAAACGGTACTAGGTGGAAATCTTAAAAAAAGGGGAGGGGCGGAGGAACCCCGCGCGACACCCAAATACCAAAGAGCGGGGGTTCCGGAGACCCTCCCCGGAGAAGGGGAAAGTCCTACCATGTCGTTCCCCGAAAGGCCGAGATACCCATACTCCTGCCATCTTTGCGGTTTACCCTTGGGTATTCCTTTAGTTAAAAAAAATATATATATGTCGAAAAACGTAACAGGTCCTATATATATTTTTCAATCATGTCCGCCACCACTTAAATTGATTGTTAGGATCATATACTAGAAATATATTAAAAAAAAACAAAAAAAAATATCAAAACTGACGGAGTCGTAAAACATAACAAGTCCTATATATATAGGCTGGCCAGATTTTTTTCAACCTAATGCGGGACAATCATCTTCATGCCTAGGCTATACTTTATAAATTATACAGTATAGCCTGTATAGCCTATAGGCAAGCATATATTATATATATTATAACCAAAAATAATTTAATCAAATATAGTAGTAAATAAGAAATAACTCTTTATAAGTCTAGCTATACTTTATAAATTATACAGTATAGCCTGTATAGCCTATAGGCAAGCATATATTATATATATTATAACAAAAAAATACAATCAAATGTAGTAGTAAATAAGAAATAACTCTTTATAAGTCTAATAAATCAATATTTACGTACTTAATTTGAACCAGAATTGTACTTGGACTTTACACTGTCCCGCATTGGGTAAAGATTTTTGCGGGACAGAAGATCTAAAAATAGTGAAATGCAGGACAGTCCCGCAAAATACGGGACGTCTGGCCAGCCTATATATATACTATATATAATATATATCTAATATAAACATATATCGATATATTATAATATATATATATAATATAAATATTATATATATATATATATATATATATTAATATATAATTATATATATATATATATATATATATATATATTAAGTGAGTATCGCTGTCCAAATTTTTGACATCCACAGATGCGTTGTGAATTTCTATATCTGCAGATGCGGATGTGCAAAGCGGATGTCAGATTTTTCACATCTGCGGAATTGCAAATAAAAAAAAAATATAAAATTAAAAAAAAAACAAACTTTTATTGAACTATATCGAAAATATATATATTTATGAATATATATATATTATATATATATATATATATATATATATATATATATATTATATACTATATTAATATATATATATATATATATATATATATATATATTTATATATCATATATATATATAATATTATTCTATATATATATATATATATATATATATATATATATAATATATAATATATATATATATATATATTATATATAGTAATATTTCAGAATCCCGCATGCTTCATGACAAGTGTGGATGCGGATGTCATTGAAGTGTGGAATGCAGTGCGGAATGTTTTCAGAGATTTGGTTTCAGATGCGGATCTCATGCGGATTGTTCACCCTACATCTCTAATATATATATTATATAATATATTATATATATATATATATATATATATATATATAATATATATATATATTATAGTATATATAATATATATATATTAATATATACTATAATTATATATATATATGAATGTGAAGGTGCAGCCGGAAGAGGAAGGGGAGAGAGAGGAGGAGGAGAGAAACGAGAGGGAGTGGAGGAGGAGGGAATAACGGAGGAGGAATTTGTGGAGGCGTTAGGGAAAATGAAGAGCGGAAAGACTCCTAGTGAGGATGGGATACATATTGAATTGCTGAAGGAGGGAGGAGAGGAGCTGGGAGCCTTGATGCTGAGATTTCTGAACAGGTGTTGGGTGGAGAGTAGAGTGCCGGAAGGTTGGGGAAGGTCAATAATAGTTCCCATTTATAAAGGTAAGGGGGAGGCAGGAGATTGTAAAAATTATAGAGGAATCTCACTAATGGATCACATGGCTAAGTTATATGAAAGAATATTAAAAAGAAAATTAAGATCAAAAATAGAGCCGAGATTAGGTGAAGAGCAGTATGGGTACAGAGGTGGCAGAAGTACTACAGATTTAATGTTCGCATTGAGAATGATACAGGAAAAGACATGGG
>JABUQX010101536.1:0-5000 GCA_015478945.1 Trachelipus rathkii
GCCCCTGGGCCCCTCTTATTTGGGGGGTCCATGTCATCTCCAGAAACCCAGCGACCTCCACCGGGCGAAGCCACAGGTCTCTCAGGGAGGAAATTTGATGGAGTGTTCTGTAGGGGGTGAGTAAGGGACATTTTAAAAGGTGATCGGTTGTTTCAGCCTCTATTAGGCATCTTCGGCAGAGTGGAGAGGTTGCGTCTTGGAATTGAACCTGTGCCTGTTCTCCTGGAGGTCTGGGTGATGCCCCGATCTCAATCTGGATAGTGAGATTCGCATCTCTCGTGGGAGAGTATTCTGTGTTGCTGATATTTCCGGGGGGCGAGAGTTTATAAGGTGATTTGGTGGGCGATTGTTGAGGTATTGCTGTGTAAAGTATGTGTGAATATGTTTTGAGAGAGATGTGTTGTTTGGGGGGGGATGGTTCTGAAGAGTTGTCCGTAATAGAGGGCAGCGGAGGAGGGAGGGGATTTTAAACGGTGTATAGTGTGATCTTGTAGGAAGTTATGGCATGGATGGGTAGGGTCGAGAACCCTGGCATAGAATTGCTTTCCTATCATGTCTAGAGTGAATCCTGGATTGGGAGAATTTTTGTTTTTTCATGAAAATGTTGAATTTTAATAGTTCTCAGGCAGCTTGTGATATATCTAAGGCCAGTATTTTGGATTCTTTGTAATTTGTTTCTGTTAGGTGCATGATGAGATTAGAGAATACATGCAGTTGATCCATATTGATTGTGGTTCTGAGAATGGTTTGTATGTGTTGTCCCAGTGTGCTGCTTCATTGCTGAAAGTATTTTAGGTGTTTTGTTTAGGGGGATGATGGAGTTATTTTGAGTTACTTGTGAGTGTAATGATGAATGGTGTCTGTCAGTGGTGATTAGGGTTATTGATGATTTCTCGGCAAACATTCTGTTGGAAGACAGCCAGGCTTCTAGTTGGTTCACGTGAGCCTGAGTGTGAATTGTAGCGGTGTGAGAGGGGTCTGTATGGTTATGATTTATCATCTGCATAGGTTATAAGATATGAATTGGGAGATTGAGGGGTAAGGATGTCAGCTGTAAAGAGGTTGAACAGGAATGGGGACAAAATGGCACCCTGAGGTACTCGTTTCTCAATTTTACGGTTCTTGAGATCTGGTTTTTGCTGGACACCTGTGCAGTACGTCCAGATATGAAATTAGCTAGCCATTTTTTTATAATTATTAGGGAAGGGAGAGTTTAGGATTTTTTGACAATCAGAGATAAGATTAGAAGATATAAAATGTTTCTAAATATTCTCGTTAAGAATAGATCCGAAAACATTAGGAAGAACAGAGGTTAAAGCGATAGCAGAGTTGTTGGATTGTTGACTAGGATCCTACTTTTTCAGCACCTGCGGGGTAAATGCACACTTCCAAAAGGAAGGCAGGGTGCAAGGTCAGAAGCACAAGTTTTGAGGACTACTGGAGGAATAATTTGAGCACCCTCCGCTTTCTTAGTGTTAAGCTTAGAGAGTGCAGAAATAACATTTTAATGAGTTGAAAGGAGAAAGAGAGGAGAAATAGTTCTGGAACCGTCTAGAATGAAATTAGAGGGAAAGGTATGAGCAAACAGTTCGGCATTAGCAGTATTACCGACATTCATACAAGAGGAGGGAGAGAGTAGAAGACGCAAAGTTGGGGTTGACCTTTTATAATTGCAAAATGTCAACCAGGAAGACTGACCTATGTACAAGAGTTCTGTTTGTAAGGTCTGGAAGAAGATTTTTTTTTTGTTATTTAGGGATAAAATGTGTAGAAACAGGCGTTTCAGAAGGTAAGGCAGAGGTAATTTTCCTGATAAACCAGATTATCGTTTATTCGGAGGGATAGTGAATGGAATAGTAATCCCCTCCAACAAAAATGTAAAGTGTAAAGTAAAAAGTAACGAAGTCAAAATGTAAAATGTAAAATGTAATGAAATGTAAAATGTAAAATGTAAAAATGTAAAATGTAATTCTAAAAATGTTTAGAAACATTTTAAGATGTAAATATAAAGATTTATTGCCCCTCATGTAAAAAGTTGAAAGTGTAAAAAGTAAAAAATGAATCACATATCTGTGGTGGTTCTAAATATATTGCTCTCCTTGATAAAGTGTAGTGTAGGTTGTGCTTGTCGACTCTTAACTCTCTCTATTCTTTCTAGCCGCCGAACTGTTGCAACACTCTTCTTATTCTGTTGATATTACAATTTATTGAATTTTCATTACTCATTTGAAGTTTCCAGTCATGTACCTCCCTCTTTCAGGAGAATTCCTGCGACTCGTTTTTCAGACACTCCAATCCTTTCTCTCCCTCTAACTCTCTGATCCAGACTTTGCTGCTTTGCTCAATGTTACATGTCATGACTGGTTAAAGTCTGGAGTACACTCCATTTATCTTTTTTGAAAGTGTGGCTTGTTTTTTGTTTTTTTTTTGCATAAGTTCAAGCGCTGCGTATCGGGACATGTAAGGCTTAAATTAGACCCTGGTTTCCAATTTTGTCAAAAACTCGATGGAACTTGGTAATCTGCCCTTTTCCCAATATATATATATATATATATATATATATATAAATATATATATATGTATATCTTAGTATATATATATATATATATATATAGTATATATATATATATATATCAAATATATATATATATATATATATAATGATATATATATATATATATAATATATATATATATATATAGGTATATAGTATATATATATATATATATAGTATTATATATATATATAATATAATATATATCTAATCACTGAGATAAGAATATATTATATGATATAGTTACATATAGTATTATATATATATATATATATATATATATATATATATATATATATATATATATATATATAATATAAATATATATATATATATATATATATATATATATATATATATATCTATGTAGAAAAAAAATATATCATATTTCAAAATTAGCATTTATAATTAGCAACTACTATAATATAATATATATACTATCTATATATATATATATATATATATATATATTATATATAAGGTATATATAATATATATATATATATATATAATATATAATATATATTATATATATATATATATAAATATTATATATAAGTATATATATATTATATATATAATATATATATATATGTATATATTATATTATATAATATAATATATCATATATATATATATATATATACATATATTATATATTATATATATATATATATATATATATATATATATATATATATATATATATATATATATCCGCCAATGGGAAAAGGCCAGATTACAATTTACATTTTACTTTTTACTCTTTACTTTTTACTTTTTACTTTTTACTTTTTACTTTTTACTTTTTACTTTTTACTTTTTACATTTTAAATTTTTACTTTTTACTTTTAACATTTAAACATTTTACATTTTACTTTTTACTTTTTACATCTTACATTTTACATTTTACATTTCACATTTTACATTTTATATTTTACTTTTTACTTTTTACTTTTTACACTTCACATTTTACATTTTACATTTTACATTTTACTTTTTACATTTTACATTTTACATTTAACATTTAACATTTAACATTTAACATTTTACTTTTTACTTTTTACTTTTTATATTTTACTTTTTACATTTTACTTTTAACTTTTTACTTTTTACTTTTTACTTTTTACATTTAACATTTAACATTTTACATTTTACTTTTTACTCTTTTATTTTTACTTTTTACATTTTACATTTTACATTTTACATTTTACTTTTTTTATTTTACATTTTACATTTTACATTTTACTTTTTACTTTTTACACTTCAGATTTTACATTTAACATTTTACATTTTACATTTTACATTTCAATCTGGCCTTTGCTGTGTAGGATATATACTTATATATATATATATATACTATAATATATATATATATATATATATATAATATATATATATACTATATATATATATATATATATATATATATTATATATAATATATATATATATATATATAATATATATATTATATATTTTATATTTATTTATTATATATATATATTTTTTATTATATCTCTCTTTTAATATATATAGTATAATATATATATATATATATATATATCTATATATATTATATATATATAATATATATATTATATATATATATTATATATATATATATATATATATATATATATCCGCCAATGGGAAAAGGCCAGATTACAATGTACATTTTACTTTTTACTCTTTACTTTTTACTCTTTACATTTTACATTTTACTTTTTATTTCACTTTTTACTTTTTACTTTTTACTTTTAACATTTAACATTTTACAGTTTACTTTTTACTTTTTACTTCTTACATTTTACATTTTACATTTTACATTTTACATTTTATATTTTACTTTTTACTTTTTCTTCCTACACTTCACATTTTACATTTTACTTTTAAATTTTTACTTTTTACTTTTTACTTTTTACTTTTTACACCTTTTACTTTTTACATTTTTACATTTTAACATTTTAACATTTAACATTTAATATTTATCTTTTACCCTTTACTTTGCTCAATATATATATATAGGGGAGAGTGGGGTACAGTGGGACATGGGGCACAGTGGGACAGTGAGATTCCTAGAAAAAGTTTGCAACTGTGTATCTTGTCCACTGTGTCATAAGAAGATTATGACTCAGTGTCCATCCTAAAGTCGAAGGGAGGAGACATTCTCATTTCAGTTCCATGCTATTTGATATTAATTGTTTTGAGGTAAGCAAAGTAAAATTTTTAGCCTTTTCTCCGTTTGTTCCTCTTGATTTGCTTTTAAATTCAAAATGCTTTTCGCCAAATACAAATCTAACATACATAGCATTTTTATTATTTATGCACTTTATTTCTTTGTAGGCTTTTTAAAAATTTGAATTATGTTGGTTATACTTGAAGCCATAGTTTGGGTCACAGTGGGACATTTAAAATGGGGCAGAGTGGGACGCGTCCCACTGTGC
>JABUQX010101536.1:10000-12500 GCA_015478945.1 Trachelipus rathkii
TTTTACATCTTACCTTTCACATTTTAGATTTTTCATTTTACTTTTTACATTTTACATTTTACATTTTACATTTTACTTTTACTTTTTACTCTTTACATCTTTCATTTTACATTTTACATTTCACATTTTACATTTTACATTTTTCATTTTAATTTTTACACTTCAGATTTTACATTTTCATTTTAACTTTTCATTTTACATTTTACATTTTACATTTTACATTTAACATTTAACATTTAACATTTAACATTTAACATTTAACATTTAACATTTAACTTTTTACTTTTTACTTTTTACTTTTTACTTTTTACTTTTTACTCATTACTTATTACTTACTACTTTTTACTTTTTACGTTTACTTTTTACATTTAACTTTTTACTTTTTACATTTAACATTTAAGATTTTATATTTTACTTTTTACTTTTTACATTTTACATTTTACATTTTACATTTTACTTTTTACATTTTACATTTTACATTTAACTTTTTACTTTTTACTTTTTACTTTTTACACTTCACATTTTACATTTAACATTTTATAATTTACATTTTACATTTTATTTCTTACACTTTACATTTTACATTTTACATTTAACTTTTTACTTTTTACTTTTTACTTTTTACTTTTTACTTTTTACTTTTTACACTTCACATTTTACATTTAACATTTTATATTTTACATTTTACTTTTAACATTTTACATTTTACATTTTACATTTTACATTTTACATTTTACTTTTTACTTTTTACTTTTTACTTTTTACATTTTTGTTTGGAGGGGGCATATATTCCATTCACTATCCCTTGAACTAAAACCGATAAATCTTGTTTTATCAGAAATTATCGTTGCCTTCACATCCTGAAACTCTTGTTTCTGCACTGGTAAAGTCTGGAGCACACTCCATTTATCTTTTTTTTCTAACTTCCTTGTTTTTTTTTTGTTTGACATTTTGCAATTATAAAAGGTCAACCCCAACTTTGCGTCTTCTACTCTCTCCCTCCTCTTGTATGAATGTCGGTAATACTGCTAATGCCGAACTGTTTGCTCATACCTTTCCCTCTAATTTCATTCTAGACGGTTCCAGAACTATTTCTCCTCTCTTTCTCCTTTCAACTCATTAAAATGTTATTTCTGCACTCTCTAAGCTTAACACTAAGAAAGCGGAGGGTGCTCAAATTATTCCTCCAGTAGTCCTCAAAACTTGTGCTTCTGACCTTGCACCCTGCCTTGGCAAGCCGTTTCCTTACTTTCCTGTTGGAAATGTGCATGAAAAAGTAGGATCTTAGTCAACAATCCAACAACCGTGCTATCGCTTTAACCTCTGTTCTTCCTAATGTTTTCGGATCTATTCTTAACGAGAATATTTAGAAACATTTTATATCTTCTAATCTTATCTCTGATTGCTGGTATGGCTTCTGTAAGGATCGCTCAACTTATTATCTACTTTCCTTTATCTCCGACTCTTGATCCCCTGCTCTAAGGCCTTTCGGTGAACCTTTTCATTGGCGATAGACATATCAATAGCTTTCCATAAAATCTGGCACAAATCTTTAATTTCTTCCATTTCAGTCGTACTATGGCTGCATTTGTAGACAGAATACATTTATCCTACAAATCTATCCATAATGGAGTTCCTCAGTGAGGTGAACCTACCTTGTAAATTCCATCCCGATCGGCAAGAACAAAATTGAAAAATTGAAGTTGAGAAGCAACTATAGATACAAAGGAGGGAAATTATTTTGGAGGAGTGGAAGAATGAAGAGTTGAATCACTGGAATAAGAATAAACAGAATTAGAAGTGTAAATGAGAAAGTAGTTGATGAAATGTAAGAATAAAGCTGGAGATAAAACAAACCCTTGAGGAACAACACAGTTAAGGGCAGGGTCCAATTTGAGCTTGAGGAGACCCCATTTTAGCCCCTACCTTAAACAGAGTTAGAAGTGTAGCTGAGAAGGTAGTTGATGAAATGTAAAAAAAAGCTGGAGATAAAACAAACCCTTGAGGAACACCACAATTAACAGGAAAGGTAGAATAGTAGATCCTTCCATCAACAAGTACCGATATGGATTGTCTTACAGGAAACTAGATACGAGCAAGCAAGGGGAAGTAGAAACCCAAAGGAAGGGAAGTTATACCTGATCAAACACTTTCGATATGTTTAGCACCACCACCACACAAGTCTCCTAATATTTGGTATCTCAGATTGATTGGTCAGCTATATATAATAAATTTTTCATTTTTTTTGACTCTTTTTCTTACTATTTTTGTTGTGATAGCATGTGGCTTGTGATATTTGGCAATCCCGTATTCAATTGTATCAGTAGTAGTTTTACGCTTCGTGTGTGTCTATGCGTTGGTATTTTTTTGCCAGTTGCAATCTATTTAAGGTTTTATTTTTGCATTATTTAAATATTCCTAGTATTTAAAAAGTAAATATTAACTTTAAGGAAGAACAATTGTAATTTTTTATTTATATATATACTATATATTATATATA
>JABUQX010101536.1:15000-28283 GCA_015478945.1 Trachelipus rathkii
TATATTATAATATATATATAAGTATTATATATTATATATATATATATATTATAATATAATTTTAATATAGTATATATATACTATATATATATTATATATATATTATATATACATATTATATATATATATATATATATATATATTATATATATATATATATTATATATATATATATATATATATTAGACCGGGATATGCATGCGTCCACTGCTCTCCAAACTTCCCCTCCTTTGGGTTTCCTCCTTTCCTCTTGCTTACTTATGTCTTAGTTTTTCTTTTCAAATCGCTCAATACGGCTGTTGTTCGATGGGGCGACTTCTTCTGCCTTTTCTGTCATAGTGGTGTTCCTCAGGGTTCTGTCTTATCTCCTACTTTATTCCTTACTTTTCATTAATTGATCTTCTCAACCTTGCACATCTAACTTTCTATTCACTCATATGCCGATGACTCGACCCTTCATTCTTCAACTCAGTTTTCAATTCTGCTCCTTCTTTTTACTTCTAGAATTGCTCTCGTCTTAATCTTTCCGATTCTATTCTCGCTGATCTGGATAGAATTCCGATTGGGGTCGTCTCAACCCTTGTGAAATTTAATTCTGTAAAAACCCAACTTCTACAAAATTCCCCTCTCTAAAACACCTTTCTAACTTTCCTATCTCTTTTCGACGGTTCTCTTCGTCTCTCCTGTTGAAAGTATAAACATCCTTGGCCTCAACATAACAAAATGTCTTTGGAAACTTCACATCACAACGGTTGCTAGGGACGCCTGAAAGAAACTGGGAGTTTTGTTCAGCTGCGAGACTATTTTTCCTCTTTCTCAGTTACTCCAGATATACAAGGGTCTCATCCGCCCTAATATGGAGTACTGTTCTCATATCTGGGGGGGGCTCTGCTTTCACCCGGCTTTTGGACAGGGTTCGAGGGCAAAAGCCAAAAGGCTTATAACTGTTCTGTACTTTCGACTTCACTTGACCCTCTATCTGCTGCGGCGAGATGTTGGTGCTTTACTCTTTTCTATAGGTATCGTTGCGGCAGGGTGTTCGAGGGAAATTACCACTAGCGTACCACCACCTTTACGTCGCCTCGTAGCACTAGGGGTGCTGTGTCTTCTCACGAGTTTGTGAGATTATTGTGATACTCCAAGGGCTAAGGTTCGCTGCGGTGGCTTCCTTCTTTCTCCTGCCACCTCTGTTCTTGTGACACTCTCTTTCCATCTTCTGCGTTTCCTGCTGAATTTAATTCTCCCTCACTTTAAAGCCTTGCGTCTGGTCATCTGCGTAACTTTGCGCTAGCGGATGTCATTTGGCGTGTAAACCACCCCCTCCCTGAACAGGCTCGCCCGTGAGTGGTGTGACAAACTTATAAAAAAAAAAAAAAAAAAAAAAAAATATATATATATATATATATATATATATATATTATATATATATATATAGTATATATAATTTATATATATATATATATATATTATATATATATATATATATATATATATATATATATATATAGTTATATATATATATATATATATATATATATATATATATTATAATATATATATAATTATATATATAATTTATATATATATATATATTATATAATATATATATATATATATATAATAATATATATATATATATATATATCATATTATATATATATATATATATATAATATATATATATATATAGTATATATATATATATATATATATAGAGAGAGAGAGAGAGAATGGAGAGAGAGAAGAGAGAGGAGAGAGATGAGAGAGAGAGAGGTAAAGCCTCTCTAAAGAATTTTTGCGTAATAAATTGAAAACGTAATTTCATTAAAATGGTTAAAGATGTTACAATTAGATTAAAATCACGCGGCACCCTTGACAGATCTCGCGGCACACATAAGTGCCGCGGCACACAGGTTTGGGCAATCTCTGCTTACGTAAACATGCGCCGCTTCAAATCCAGTTTTCTTTAATTAATAGAATGTAAGGAAGAACTGAAATTAAAAATCAATACGGCAAGACTTCGAAATATTGTCTTTGAAATATCATAAAGATTCGAATAAAAAATATTTTCAGATTTCTATACCAAAGAATCGGTCAAAGAATCTGTACAATTTTCTGAATTTCCGATTCCGATTCCGATTCCTGAAAAACGGCCGATTCCTCCGATTCCGATGCCCATTCCGATTAATCGTCCCATCCCAACTCAGCAATATATATATATATATATATATATATATATATATATATATATATATATATATATATATATATATATATATTATATATATAATATATATATATATATTATATAATATATTATATATATATATATATATATATATATATTATATATATATATATATATATAATACTTATATATATATAGATATAGTATATATATATATATATATATTATATATATATTATATATATAATATATATAGATATATAATATATATATATATATATATAATATATATATATATATATATATATTATATATATTATATATATACGGTATATGTATTTATTTATTTATTATCTTTTTATTTTTTCTTGAATAATATAAGCTTTAATAGATGTATCATATTCAGACGCGACTTTTTACCGATATTTTTATTAGTAGCTCCATAGGTAATAATAATAATGTATGATTAATAAAATAATATAATAATAATTAATAATAATATATAATTATTAATTATAATTAATAATATAATAATAATATATAATATATAATATATAATATATAAAAATAATAAATTATATATATATAGATATTATAATAATTAATAATTAAATTAAAATATAATATAATAAATTAATTATAATAATAATATAATAATTAAATTATGATTAGTTAAATGTAGGTAAATGATAATAATATGAGTATATGAAGATATGAATATAAAATATTATTAATATATAAAGAATAATAAATAATAATAAAAGCGCTTCTTGGCCCGCCGCGTGGTGGGGATGAGATATATTAAGTATTATTAATTAATGAGTATAGTTAATTACTATAATAATACATGCCTTTAATCTAGTATTATATAAAATATATTTATAATATTAGTAATTATATGCATCCGGATGATGAAGTTAAGGTATAATATAAGATTTAAGTTGTATAGTATGAAGGTAATGATAAGGAGTAGAAGGAGATGAAGAGATAGAAGATAGATATTAATAGTAATTTAAGAGGTATATATGAGGTAATGACTAAGTATGAGATATTAAATTGAGTGTAATTATATATTATATATATATGAGTATTATAAGTGATTATGAATGATTGAATGAGTTATTGAGTGTATTAATCCAATGAGTATCATTGTATAATAATATAAAGCCTCACGTGGTAAGTCGTCAGCCAGAGCATGCAATGTATCTCACGTTGAACGCCGAGTATATATGCAACAGTAAAAAATAATTAATGCTGCTACTATGTAATTTAATATGACCCAGGAAAATAGAGCACACCGCCATATATAAAGAAATGAATAATTGTGTTCAGGAGCAGCTTTCGTGCCGTGATTGTCCTCTATATAACGTTTCTCGAAATAAGAGAAATCACAGACTGCGTTAGACGAGATGAGTTAGAAAATTAAAACACATCGAAAAAAAGTAATGATGATAGGATACTACCATACTTATTTTTACTCATATATAAAGATAGTAATAGTTGTATTGACGAATATTAATTATTATATATTTATTATTATATATTAATTATTAATTTTAAATATTATAATTATTAAATATTTATATATTAATTATTTATAATTATATATATATATATTAATATTTAAATATTATTATTATTATTATTAATTTTATTATTATATTTATTAATATTAATTTAATATGATTATTTTTATTTGTATTATTATTATTATTATTATTTATATTAAATTATTATTTATTATATGATTATGATTATATTAGATAGAGTATGGAGTAAGTGAGTGGGATAGGAATGGATGTATATAAATAAAATAATGTAATAATTTAGGTAGATAGGATCTCTCAGCGGATACGGAACAACTAACAAACTGAAGTTCTATATATATTACTCACGCTCACTACGCTGTGCTTATAAATATGCAACAGTCATTCAGTGTATATCAAGAAGAAAGGTTCGATTGCGTCCTCAAGCTATGAGAAAGTTCCAGGGATCAGGGAAGATAAAAAGGTTATATAGGAAGGAAATCAGGCGGAGATAGACGGGATAATGACTCTACCAAACTAAGTGGCCTAAGACCGGATATAGATGGACATTCCAGGGCGAAAGTATATAAAATAAAAATAGTCGCATGATAAGACGTGATAAAACCAGGCCCGGACGAGAAGATTCTAATGATAATGAGATAAATATATATGATGATATATATAGGATATATATATATATTGATAGTAATATATAGTATATATATATGGATAGATAGATATATGTAATAGAAGAAAGAATATATATAGATATTAGAATATATAAGTATAATAAAATGATAATATAATAGTATAATTATAAAAGATTATATATTTGTTAGTAATGAATATATAATATTTATATATATATATATATATAATATATATATATACGAAGGATAGAGATAGATAGATATTATATATATATATATATATATATATATATATATTATATAATTAGATTTTATATTAAAAATATTTTTTAAAAACCACTTTAAATAAATAATAAGGAATATCTTAAGAAAAATAACTGTAAGAAAACTAGAGAAAGTTTTACGTTTTGGGACTTATATCCTTGTTCCCCTCATCAGAACTTAAAAAAATTTTATAAATTATTAAAAGCACAAAATATTATTATTTTGATGGTAGTTAATATATCTCCGATAATAGATAATGCTGTAGAAGGAATGTTTTAATAAGAAAGTATTTACAAATATTAGAAACACAAAAGAATTTATATTGTGTATGTTTTAAAAAATAAGTTGTAATGAAATTTTTTAGTTATCTGATCACGCGGCGGGAGCCAATGGCACATAATAAGTGCCCGAAACGTAAACTTTTATCTCGTGATAGTAGCTTATCTCTCTCTTAAAGTTTTCCTTTAGATGTCTGATCTTTAACGAATGGTTTAAAAAATTTAATATTGGTCAGCACGAGCGTTAGCTCTACCTGATAAGATTAAAGAGTTCTTTCAGTAGAGTGAGAAATATCGGTATATACCCCGCTACTAGTAGGAGAATGTGAGTGGCAAGGCCCCTAGTGAGGATAGGTGAGGGAGCCGGTGTACGTGAATAAATATATAAAGTATATATGATAATTAATATATATATATATGAGATATATAAGAGAGATAGATAATAAAAATTAGAAAAATATAGTTATAGATAAAGAATTAGATAAATCAGAAAAATAAACCAAATGTTAGACATATTGTAATATAGAATTATTAGAAGTAATAATAATATATATATATATATATATATATAGAGTAGAAAAGTATAGGTACGCGAACACTACAAAGCGCTCACACGGTGACTCTCATGAGCTCAAGGCTCCAAAGTAATAGTGATAGAGCTGAGCCGTCAAAACGACGCTAGAGATGTATGAGAGATAAGAATAATACGAATCACGTAAGGAAACTGATATATGATGCGCAGGCAGATGCCAGGTACCATAGATAGTAAATAGCTTAATCAGGAGATAAGTATTAGCTATATATATAGTAAAATGGATAGTCGCAACGGCATAGAGCTAGTAGGTATAATTAAAATATATATGTACATCAATAGGCGGAAGACGAAAAGAAATGAGGACCTAGTAATAACGCGAGAAAAGAGGTACTATAATAAGGATAGCTGAAGAGGTAAGAGAAAGGAGGGTACGACTAGTAATAATTAGTTAGAACGTGGTATAGTTAAAAGTTGAGCGACGCTCACAGGTACCCACAATTATAACGAAAAGTCAAAAAGGATAACTAGTCATGATAATCGTGAACCTATATATATAATAGTCACACCAAGCGATAACTAGGAGAAATTTAAGAGATGATTGTACCTATATATAGGAGTACAGAAGGGCATCTGAGTACCCGTGCGAATCATAGCCTCACCAAGTATAGTAGGGTAATACGCCTCAAGACGTATTATCAGGGTATAGATAAACAACGTAAACCAAGCTAAGCGGTAGAGCTAAACGAAAGGATGGATTAGTAGTCACTAAGGCCAACCACATATAAGGGGCTGTATAGGGCTGAATAAAGATACTATAAGTCTGACTAGTAAATATTACTATAATAGGATGTTAGGTACCCAAGGTATGGATTAAGTGGTAACAATAAGGGCCGAAAAAAACCGTCAATAAAGCCATAGTAAGAATAAACCGTCTGACTGCACCCATAGACCATAGGGAGAGGAAGTGCGCCGACAGCCTATACCGTAAACTAATATCTACAAGTAAAGGAAGGAGGTATAATATATATATATGAATAGTATATAAATAATAATAAGTATATATATTATAATATAATATTAATTAATATAATTATATTATTAGATATAATATATATATATATAATATAATAGAAAATAAATAATATAAATTATATATTAATAATATAAATATAAATTATCATAAAATGAAATTATGATATATATATAATATATATAATATAGTATAATATAGTATAATATGTAATAATAATAACGATAATAATATAGTAAATATATATATATATATATATTACTAAATAATAAATATATTAAGAATAATATATATATATATATAGATATATATTAATAATATATTAAATATATATAGAAATAGAAAATAATTAATATAATATATATATTAATATATATATGAATAATATATATAAGAAATAATATATATTAATATTATATATATATGAATAATCAATATATATATAATATAATTTAAATTTAAATAATAGTATAATATAATTTGATATAAAATAATAATATTAAATAATATATATATATATAGTAAATATTATATAAATATAATTATAAGTATATAGAAATATATATATATATGAATTACTATAATATATATATATATATATATAAAAAATATATATAAATATAATAAATAATATATTTTATATATTATATATAAAATATAATATAAATAATATATAAATAAATTATATATAATATATAAAAAATAAAATTTAATATAATTAGTATAATAATTATTATATATTATATATTTAAATATAATATAATATATATATAATATATGATTATATATAATAATAAATATATATATATAATAAATATTATATATATATGTGATATATATATATATATATATTAATGATATATTAAATATATATATAATATGAAGTAAATGATATATTAATATATAAGAAAGAAAATAAATATAAATATATATATAATATATATAATATATATAATATAAAAAGTAATTAATATATATTAGGGTATAACTAAAAAACTTGGCTTTTTTTAAAAAAAAAAACAAGGTTATTTTGGAAGAATAAAACAAATAAAAAACAATGGTTTTTTTGAGTTTTTTTAATGGGTTTTATGCTATTTAATATAGATGGATTTAAAATGTAGTTTTTAATGCGATATTTAATAGATTATTAAAGGTATAAAATATTATCTTAACGTACTTCGATGAAACTGTTATATTACAAGTATCATATATTAACCCATGCAGATAGATTTTTTAAAATTCCGGTTAGTTAAAAGTTATCCTTTAGATTTTCTTAAAATTTCAATAGATTTTCGTTATGATATACAGGTAATAACATGGTTATAGAAAATTATTATATTGGTTTTAACTTTAAAATAAATAACTTAAGACAATAATGAGTAAAAAATAAGAGGGAATATTATAATATATAAACTCTATCTGAAAAAGAATGAGGGAGCTTCTAAATATTTATATTAATTAGTATAAAATGTAATGAAATTTATAGATGCAATGCACCAAAATAAATATTTCAATTAATAGCAAATTGTTTACTTCTTACGAAAATGTCAAGATATATTTGAACTCTCTTGAAGGAATGACAGATTAGATAAATTAGAACAGTGATCCAAGAAGATGATACACGATGTAACATAGCGCTACGGCAGTGCACAATAATCTTACTCTCACAAAAAGTATACTGCAACACGTTGCCACAGATGATAGAGTGTATTCAAGTTGAGTCAAAAAACGTTTTGTGAGCGACAATTGTAAAAAAGAAAAAAACAGGGAGATCTCCCTACAAATGAAGTGTAGTAAATAATGAAATGATAAAGATGAAATAAGACTATACCGAGATAGTGAATGCGAGCAAAAGTTAATGTACTGTGTGAGAAGCTAATGTTAAGATATGAGTATGCTGAGTAATAGACGGGTATAAGTATAACATGAGAGGTTGAGGCAAGCGCGTGTTCATAGGGTACGTGCCCGAGGAGTGATGACCACCGTAGTCCACCTATCGCCGCCGTAGCTCAATACCTCCTCGAAACATCAATCCCTAAATTACACGGCCAAGTCACAAAGCCGTACTTCAAATATCCACACCAAAGCCTCTACCAAATTCACCACCAAATGCCGTGCCCACGTGATGACTTAATATAACACGGCCTCTAGGGGCAGGTCGGGGATGGAGGTAGTCGAGTGCACGACGTGAGTAAGGGACAATACAGTAGACAACGAGGTACATAAGGCGGAAAGATCCGAACAACACCCAATAATAAGAAGAATAAGAGCCCATCAAGTGATATATATCTAAATTAATGAAATAAATAGAGGTTATTCGTAATAATTGATGGAGTGAATCGATATATACTAGTAATATATAGAGATATAGAGAATTATATATATATTAAAATATAGATATAGTATATATGATATATTATATAGAATAGAGGAGATAGTATATAAATAATATAAATATATATTTATATAAATATATATATATATAGATATATATTGTAATAGATATATAAATATAGATATACATATAATATAGTATTAGAGATGTAATAATATATATACTTAAATATATATGAAGTGATATATATATAGTATAGAATGATATAGGAGATAATATAATATAGATAAGTTAAGTAATAAATATATATTAATATATATAGATATAGATAATAAAAATATATATAATAGAGAAAAAATATAGTAATAGATATATATATATATATATAATAAGATTATTATAATATATATATATATATTTGAAGAATATAGATATATATAGAAATATATATGTATAATAGAGAAATGATATATATATATAGATATTATGTAAAGTATATATATATATAAGTAATATATATATATAATATTATATAAATAATAGATATATATAGAATTATAGATATACTAGTATATATATATATTATACTGAATAATATAATATAATCATAACGATATTATCATATTAATATAAATCATATACTCACAATAATATTAAAAATCACGTAGAAAAATTGTATTTCTATTGCCTTTCATAGCGTACTATTTTCGATTGAAAATAATTGCAGGAAGAATACCATATTCAAACATGCTAAGAAAATCTATTAATTAAAATTATAGTAATTTTTTTAGTGAAATATTTTATGTCAATGGTTTATATTTATGTAAACCATTTGGTGATTATTTTTATTTAGTGGGTTTAATCTTGTTTTAAACAAATGGTTTAAACCATCCCACCCAATCTAATATATTAAAGATAAATATAAATAAATTAGTGATTTCGTTTCGCTTCTAAACACTACGCACCTCAAGGAACAAATTAAAAAATAAAAAAGAATAATAAATATATAAATACAAATAAATATTTAGGCATAAATAAATAAAAAAAAAGACATCAGAAATATTAAGGATAAAAATGGAACACGAAGTTAAAAAAATAAGATGGATAAAAAAAAAAAGAAAGTATATGGAAAACGGTGAATAAGGTAGAAAAATAATATTTAATATATGACAAAAATCCACACCAACAAATGCAAAATAAACCAGAAGTATAAAACTAAGTATATACCGTAACAAACTAAACACACCACCAACCTAATATATATAAAAAAATATGATAGAATAGTAATATAAAATATATATATATATATATATATATATTAATTATATATATATATATATTATAAATAAATATATATATATATTAATATATAGAGTTACCGAAATTTCATAGTGTAATATGAACATTCGAATTCACGCATCCGCACATAGAATTATTCAAATAATCCGCATACCGCAATTCCGCATACTGTAACGCTTTGGACCTTGCGGAATGTGCGAGTCGATGTAAGTAATTAAGCTCTGTCTCCGAATGTAGTAAAAATACCATTAATAATCTCAATCGTCATAAAGGAATACTTTAGTTGAACCATCATCAAATTGAAATGATGTTAACGGTTCAAAAGGCTTATATATGAAAGAGATTTATAGAATTAAATGCGTAAGCCTAAATTGGAATACTTTAGTTTTTGTGGAAAATTAATGACCTTCATACTATTGCATACATTACTTTAAAGATTCCTCTTCATAAATGTAGGTAAGTTTTTTTGTTAAGGAACAATCAGATAGAACAATAGTTTAAATCGTCGACTACTGTAGGTTCACAGATCGAAAAAATTATTAATCAACGAACAGTTCTACTATTCACCATACCCATTAAAAGGAAAAAGTGAAATCAGAAGTGATTTATTCAATCTAAGTAAATCAAATAACTAGAAATTATCAGTGGAATGAATTCTACAGATCCATATGATGAGTTGATTGAAGAAAGACATAGCATTATCGAATAAAGATGTAGTGCAAATTGATTGATTAAAAACTGTCACCAAGAAAAATAACTACGACTGAAAATGAAATCGACCTTATATCTTTTGTGGAAAGATTAAGCCAAAATGTGACCAGGCGTATGTAAATCATTGCAAGGAAATACTTGGCCTGTCCTCCAAACTAGTATAGTTTCATTGTGAGAGTAAGATTTAGCATGAATGCAGGGCTAATAATGCTGGAATGAAAAAAGAGAAACAGAGTCAGCAGAAAAGGCAGAAAATTTTGTTCTTTCAAGCACAACCGTTATTCTTACATTTGAATTATCATAGTAATGACTAGATAGCTTAAAAATTAAGTTAATAATCCATTGTAAAAATCTCTTTCATTTAAGGGCGTGGTAGTTGGAGAAAGTAAGGTTATGAAGGTAATGCATTTAAGTTGGGTTCCCGTCCCTTATTATAACACCAGAATGTAATAATTTAATAGAAAGCGAGCGATGAAGATATACGGAGAATTATTAGGCATATGAATATATCATAGATGATTATATTTAGTATAGAGAATAATAATAATAGATATATAATATATATATAGAGATAATATATATATAGATATAAATAATGAATAATGAATATTAATATATATATATTAAATATAATATATATATTGTAGTAATAATATAAAAATAATAGTATAATACTATGTGTATAAATTGTGGCTAAAATTCGAAATATATTAGGCCAAATATATATATATATATATAGAATATATAATTATATATTATATAGAGTAATCCACCGTATATAATAGTATAATAGTTATAATAATATTATTAATTATAATATGAAATAACTAATATAATATAATATAGGAATATAATATATATATATATAAATATAATAATAAACAATAAGATAAAATAATTATATAATATAATAGAATTAAGATACATAAAGATAATATATATATGATAAATTATATCGTAGAGAATAATTGAATTATATAGATATCTATAATTAAATAAATATATTATTTATTTTAAATAAATAAATAAACTATATATATACATATATTACTTATATATAGATATATATAGAAGATATATATATGATAATATAAACTATATATATATATATAATATATATTTATAATATTTACTTAATATATATATGATATATATATATATATACTATATATTATATATATAATATATATATATAATATAGTATATATATATATATATTATAATATGATGAGTGAGTTGCTGCCGATGTCATTTTTTTCGCATCCGCATACCGCGAAGTAGTAGATGAGGGTTAGCGAATATGCTGATTATTTTAATATATCCGCTCGGTACAATGCGGATGCGGATGTGTTGATATAATAAAATTATATTAAATTATATATATATATAATATAATTAATCATATATATATATATATATATATTATATATATATATATATTATAATATTTATATATATATATATTATATATATATTATTATATATATATATATATATATTAATTTATATTATATTATAATATATATAAATATAATATTAATATATATATATAATTAAATAATATATATAATAATTATATAATATTATATCATAATTATATAGATATATTATATATATAATATAAATATTAATATAATATATAATAATAATATATATATATATATATAGTTAATATATAATATATATATAATGATATAAAATATATATATATATTTAATTATATATAATATTATATATAATATATAATATATATATAAAGATAGATTATAATATGATATTATATATTATATATCATATTATAATATATATAATTATATTAATATATTCACTTATAATATATATATGTATATTTAATAAAATATATATATTATATATATATATAGTATATATTATATAATATAATATATAATAAAAAATATTATATAATATATATATATATATTTATATATATAAATTAATATATAATATAATATATATTAATAATAGTTATATATATATATAATAATAATTTATATATATAATAATATATAGTATATATATATATATATATATATATATATAATAAGTATTAATAGAATATATAAGATATAGATAAATATATATATATTATATTATAGTATAAATATATAAGTACCTATTATATCATATATAATCATATATACTATATATAGTATATATATATAATATATATATATTTATATATATATAATATAATATATATAATAATATAAATATATAAGAATAGAATTATATAAGATAATATATATATTAATAAATAGGACAGGCCAAAGTATTTTCCTTTGCAAGATATTCTCAAGAAAGCGTGGGTAAATCATTTGTTCTTAAACTTTCCACCAACATGATATAGGTGAATAATACATTTTATTCTAGTCGTTTTTTCTTTATGTTGATTAAGTTTTCAAATTCATGACAACTACATTATCTTGTTGGTAATGTGATGTATTTT
>JABUQX010101537.1:15000-19702 GCA_015478945.1 Trachelipus rathkii
TATATATATATATATATATATAAGATATATATATATATATATAATATATATTTATTATATAAAGATGTCTTTAATTTTTTTTATATATATATATATATATATATATATATAGAATTTGTTTTCTCTTACTGTGTTCTATATTTCTAAATTTCCCAAAATATCAGAAAAATTCAATAAATATTTATTCTAGCCAATATTAGCAATCATACTTTTGTCTGCATTTTGTAATCTCAATATTTGAACTAGTTTTTTATTATTATTTAATTAATTTTTCAGAAAATAAAGTAGTCAAAACCTAATATTGATAATATATACTAGTCGTCAAAGTTAACGCACCACTGGTTCATATGACGTTAGCAGGTTACAGAAAGGATCAGAACGCTATGTAACTTTATTAAGCAAATAACATAGCGTCGGGGACACATTATACAGTGGTAAGATTATCGCGGGGCCCTAGGAATCCTCTGGGGACCTGCAAATAGGTCCAGTATGTGAATAATGCGTTTCTTTCAACGTGGGACGATATCGCCTTGGAGGGTTTGCGTGTGGATGGTGTTACTCAATAACGTGTATAGCCACCTCTGACACGGATGACTTCTTGGCACCGACTTGGCATTCTCTCAATAAGCTGCCGAATGTCCTCCAAGGAAATCTGATCTCATACGCCACGCACCTCCTGGAGGTTCCTGAAGGTAGTTGCAGCTGTCGCAGCCGCTGTTTCAACATGTCCCACACATGTTCAATTGGGTTTAGGTCGGGACTGTATGCTGGCCAATCCAATGTCCTGATTTGGACCGTCGTTAGGTATTCGGTGACACATCTGGCCTTGTGTGGTCTTGCGTTGTCATGCATTAGGACGAATCCGTCACCGATATAGGGGGCATATGGCACGACATACGGGTCAAGGATGTCTGCGATGTACCGTGCGGTGGTTAGGGAACCGCCATCTAGGACGTGCAACTCTGTACGACCCGTTAAAAATATGCCTCCCAGACCATATTACAATTTGCGTATCTCTCATTAGGTCGTCGATAGACTCTGAATCGCCGAACGGAAGTGTCGAGACTGACTCTGGACTCATCCGTACAGCACATTCGCTCAATTGCCGACGGTTTAATGTAGGTATTCCCGGGCAAATGCTCCATGCTCCATGGTGCGTCGTGGTTCTATGGCTATCCTCCGTGACCGCAAATTATGTTCCGCGAGGTGTCTATGTATTGTATTATCACTCACATGGGTCCCATGTACCTTCTGCAGCTGTATTTGAAGGTGCCTTGCTATTGTATGGCGGTCTCTTACGGCACGCATACGCATAAAACGGTCTTCAACTCAAGTCGTGAAGAGTGGCCTGTCCTGGCCCCGCCGCCTTGCGTGCTCCTGGGTGTCATGGTACCGCTGCACGACCCGTGCAATGGTTGTGTGCTCTACACCAAACCGTCGACCGAGTTCACGGTACCCGTACCCCTCGGCACGGAGGGTGGTAATCTGTACGCACTCATCACGTGTTAGTCGACGAGCAATTGTTTCCATGGTTGTAGTGGTTAAATGAACCACGTATGCCATAACCTTTCCCCAATCGCTAAAGCTGGAGTTACGTGGTTTGTCATTTACCTTAATTATAGCGATGGCGGACCCTATACACCCCCAACACTATTACAGCGCTGTATACTGTGTCCCTGATGCTATGTTATTTGCATAATAAAGTTACACAGCGTTCTGGTCCTTTCTGTAACCTGTTAACTTCATATGTGCCAGTGGTGAGTTAATTTTGACGAGTAATGTATTTAATAAGCATTATTCTTTGCATCAGAAGGGTCATATAGGGCATTTTTTTTAATGCAACCTATCCTTTCTCTCATAATGACTCCTAAATCTATTTCTTGTTTTCTTTATAATATATATATATATATATATATATATATATATATATATATATATATATATATATATATATATATATATATATATATCATACTATATATATATATACAGATATATATATATATATATATATATATGTATATATATACTTTCTTTCTATCTATATATATACATATATATATGGTGAAGATAAATAATAAAAGAAGAAAGTATAAAGGAAGTGCAAAGTTCTTGAGTTAGATGTTTCATAAATATATGTTGAACCTAAAAATCATCGTAATTTTTTTTTTGCATTTATTCTTCGGAAATATTTAGATTTTTTTTTTTTTTCCCATTTAAGTGCTACGAGCCGACGGGAACAGAGTGGGGACGAAGTAACCCCGTCTCGTCCAGGAGGCGGGGGCTTCCTGCCATCTTTGCGGTTTACCCTATGGTATTCCTTTAGTTAAAAAAAGAATAATTTCACACTATGGTGTGCTTTAACTAAAGGATACCATGAGAACATGACACCTCGATTGGTTGGACTCTGTCCCCAGTCGGCTCAACTATATGGGAAATAAAACTTTCTAAATAAAAAAGAAAAACGACAGATTTTTGGGTTCAAGCATATATCTAAATGGAATTCTTTGAAAGGGATCTATAAGTACGTTTGTATGCAACTACTCTATAACTCTTATATAATAATAACTTAAATATTATTAATATATGTATATGTGTTTGACATTAACATTATATATAATAATATATATATATATATATATATATATATATATATATATATATATATATATATATATATATATATATATATATATATATATATATATATAAATATATATATATATATATATATACATATATATATATATATATATATATATATATATATATATATATATATATATATATATATATATATATATATATATATATATATATATATATATATATATATATATATATATATATATATATATATTTCAAAAGCTTAAATAAGAATTTTACTATTGATTTTAAAAAAATCACGCGATGGATTTGGGATGATTCATGGACTGAGTGAGCTTCATTGGCTGTTTTTTTTTGTAACGTCATTTAATTTAATGACGTTTTCCCTGAGAGACAACCATCGATACGGAAACGCAGAGGAAGGTCCGTAAATATCAATTCTTTGTCAAAAAACTTAGAGTGTGGAGGAAATTTTATATGAAAACTGCTTAAAGCTAAATGATGATGTTCAAAAAAAGGTTAATAAATATTTACCTCAATCTACTTCAACATAATAACTAGATATACACTAGTTAATGGCAGGTAATTCGTATTCCTAATAGACACTTGAAGAAGACCTCTTCTGTAGCATTTTATAAAATCTAATCCGCAATGAAATATTCAATCTCAACAGTACCAATAGAAGAAAGAGGTAAATATATTTGTCTCGGGAAAAGAATTATTATTCAATAAAAAATACAATTCTATATTATTTAAACTTACCATAATTTTTCTAAGTTTCTAAGTTGAACCTAAAATTTTTTATTTTTTTTGGCATGTTTTCATCGGAAATATTTAGAAAGTTTTTTTTTTTATTTTCCCCATTTAGAGCTTTTAGTTACAGAATATAGTACCGTAAATTTGGATCAGCGAAAAATAAGTTCAAATGAAGAGAATGCAGTCATTGGCGATACAAGTTTGTCACAGGACAAAGGTAAGCTTTAATTTGTTTTTTAAAAATTATAGATGTGACAACTGCTGACATTCTTTTATCATCTTCTAAACAATCTGTATGAGAAATTCAATATTTACTCATTTCTAAAGCAAGGCAATCTGATGACTAGCATCAAGTCACACGTAGCATTTTGAAGAAGCAGAATTCGGTTTTTCATATATATATATATATATATATATATATATATATATATATATATATATATATATATATATATATATATATATATATATATATATATATGTACATATAACTATATATATATATATATATATATATATATATATATATATATATATATATATATATATATATATATATATATATATATATATGCTATATATATATATATATATATATATATATAACAATATATATATATATATAACATTATTGTATTTTTAAGTATTTATTTTGCATATACATACATGCATATATATATCTATATATAATATATATATATATATATATATATATATATATATATATATATATATATATATATATATATATATATATATATATATATATATATATATATATATATATATATATATATATATATATATATATATATATTTGTAAAAATTACAATATACATTTGTAAACGCTTATGTAATTTAAATGAGTTTAAATTCTTCCAATTTATTTTTAAATCTAATAATAAACTATTGTTTAATTTCGTTCAAAACTTTAATTCCTATTCATAAAAACAATAATGAGTAGAATAAATCTTATTTTGTGTGATTACTATCATCTATTTTTATTGAAGGATTTTGTTGGTATTAAAGCACTTTTAGTTATTATTATTATTATTATTATTATTATTATTATTGTTATTATTATTATTATTATTATCATCTTTATTATTATTATTATTATTATTATTATTATTATTATTATTATTATTATTATTATTATTATTATTATTATTATTATTATTATTATTATTATTATTATTATTATTATTATTATTATTAGTATTATTATTATTATTATTATTAGTGTGTGTATTATTATTATTATTAATTATTATTATTTATTATATATAGATATTTATATATATATATATATATAAATATATATGATATATATATATAT
>JABUQX010101538.1:7500-18169 GCA_015478945.1 Trachelipus rathkii
TCCTTAGCCTTAACATAAACAAAAAATGTCTTGGAAACCCCACATCATCACAACGGTTGCTAAGGCTGCCTCAAGGAGCTGGGAGTTCTGTTCTAGACTGCGAGACTTTTTTTCCTCTTCCAAGTTGCTCCAGCTTATACAAGGGCCTCATTCCGCCCTTGTATGGAGTACTGCTCTCACATGATCTGGGGGGCTTCAGGTTTCACCCCGGCTTTGATAGGGTCGAGGTTCAAAGGCAAAAAGACTTTCAACTGTCCTGTTCGTTTCTAGTTCACTGCCCTCTATCTTTGCGGCGCGATGTTGGTGCTTTATCTCTTTTCTTTAGGTACCGTAGCGGCAAGTTCTCGAGGGAACTTTCCACTCGCGTGCCACCACTTTAAGAGCCCTCGTAGCCACAAGGGGTGCCTGTGTCGCACATAGTTTTGTGTGATATCAGCAACTCCAGACTAGTTTGAGTGGTTTCGTTTCTTCATCCATTGAACAACTGATCTGTGGCAAACCGCAAAGGTCTTCTGTGTTTTCCTTACTTCAATTTAATCTCCCTCACTGTAAAGCCTGCGTCTGTGCTCATCTGCGTAGTTTGTGTTAGTTGAATTTTTGTTGTGTGTACAACACCCCTCCTGGAAAAGGGGTATCCCTATGAGAAAAAAAAAAAAAACCGTAAAAAAAAAATAAAAAAAAAAACATATATATATTATATATATATATTATATATATATATATATATATATATTATATATATATATATATATATATATATATATATATATATATATACTATATAGTATATATATATATATATATATATATATATATATATATATTATTCTGTCACAATATTTTATATTATATATAATAATATATATATATATAATATATATATATATTCAAGATATTTTAACCGCATTCAAAATTTTAATAATTAAAGTTTAAAAAAAATTTATAAAAAATAAAATAAAAAAAATAAGGCAAGAAATCTTGTAAACAACTAAAAAATTGAAAACATTCATTATGGTACTAGAAAATTTACCTAAGTACGCTTGAAACAATTTACAATGCAATACAAAAAACAATCTTTTTTTTTTTCATAGTCTAGTGTGATAGACAAAGGTCAAGGTGAGGCCTACAAAATTCCCCTAAAATTAGGGGAATTTTTCCAATCTGGATGCAGTTCAACGGCGACCTGCCCGGATACACGGCTTTTAAAAGTGTGCAAGTCAAAGGTCTGGGGGTCATAGAGCTGGACAGAGAATGAATGTATATATATATATATATATATATATATATATATATATATATATATATAGTATATATATATATATACTATATTATATATATATAATTATAAAAGATATATATAAATATATATTACCATATGTTTATATTTATATTATATATATATATATATAATATATATATATATATATATATATTATATATATATAATATATATATATATTATATATATATATATATATATATATAGTATATATATATATATATAATATATATATATATATATATATATATATATATATATACTTGTGTGTGTGTATAGCAAAGCGTGCCTCACGAGCCCTTCTCAATGGATGAGGGATGCGATTAGATGGGTTAGGAGAGCAGTGTCCGTTGTAATAGGCGATATTATAAAGAAAGTGCGGCAATAATTCGAAGATCAGAAAAAGAGTGGGGAGAGAGTTATTAGAGTTAACAAGACGGAAAAATTCTCGACTCTGTCATTGTAAGGGTGTGTATGGAAGCACCAATGTTGTGTGAAGCATACTCCATACAGGAGTTAGCAAGCGGGGTGGCTTGAAAACACTCCGAAGATGCCCCAGGACACCCGACCTCTTAGCTGCTTGTTTGGAAATAGAAATAATGTGATCCATCCAATTAAGGTCACGAGAAAAAGAACACCAAGAATATTAAGGACAGACGAAGGTATGAGTTGTGTGCCTAAAAGAGCAAACAAACAAAAGCTACGTAGAGTGTTAAATACAATTTAGTGATTGGATTATTTATCGTACACAGACAACAAAAGTTTCATAAAATGAGCAGTTTTTTAAAAATATTAACTAATAAACCATTACAATATACTCGTTTTTATTAAATTGTTTAATTAAATTAGTACTTTTATTTATAATAATAGATTCTGTGAGATTTATCCTTTCATAATTTCCCATTACTGCAAATATATGCGCATACATGGCACTAACTACAAGACTTTCTCTTCTGTGAATATGTAATCCCGGTGCTTCATTATCCATTCTTCAATTACACAAATGCGAATATTTTTTTCCATAAAGTTCATTGTCTTTTACATAAATCATTTCATAGTCCCGGCAATTAATTATATACATAATAAATCAACGGTTATTTTTCCCTTTTAGAGAGTTTCAGAAATTTTTTAAAGTAAAAAGCACCGATTGAGCTAAACTATCATCTTTTGGTAAAAAGCTCCAAATCTGACTTTTTTTTTTTTTTAATTTTCTTGAAATTTCAACATTTCAATACTTTTTTCTAATCAACTTTGAAACTGAATCAACTATGTAACCAGGATATATAAGCTTTATAATTCATTACAAATATATTAAAATTATTTCTTCTAGATACTATATGGGGCTAGATACTCTAAAAGCTGTCAAAAAATGACTAATTATTATTATTATTATTATTATTATTATTATTATTATTATTATTATTATTATTATTATTATTATTATTATTATTATTATTATTATTATTATTATTATTATTATTATTATTATTATTATTATTATTATTATTATTATTATTTTTATTATTATTATTATTATTATTATTAATTTTTTAACGTTCAAGGTGTGCTGAGAAAAGAAAATGGAGGTAAGAGTTCGTATGTTCGTTTTTCTGAGAATAGTACATTTAAATATGCCAAACTTCCATCAATAGAATTTTCCAGTAAAAAATTTATGGAGGAACCAAGGTGTTCAATTAATTTATTATATATTCCTTTGGAAAATTATCTGGAATCAATGCAAACACATCCTCTACATATTGCAACCAAGTAATATAATTTTCCTCTATTTCCCTTAAAACTTTTAAAAATATATTTAGGGAATTATTGGATTAAAAAATTTTAAGGAGATTTTTAAAAGTTCGCGGATGAACCACCCACCTCCACAAGGGACCAGAGGTTTAACGGTTTCTCTTCCTCTGCTTTACTCCTCACTTAACTTCCTGTCAACGATCTTCCTCACCTTACCTTAACTTCCTGTCAACGATCTTCCTCACCTTATCTCAACTTCGATCCTGTCAACGATCTTTCTCACCTTACCTCAACTTCCCTGTCAACGATCGTTCCTCAACCTTTAATCTCAACTTCGATCCTGTCAACGATTTTTCTCACCTTACCTCAACTTCCTGTCAAGGATCTTCCTCACCTTATCTCAACTTCGATCCTGTCAACGATCTTCCTTACCTTACCTCAACTTCCTGTCAACGATCTTCCTCACCTTATCTCAACTTCGATCCTGTCAACGATTTTTCTCACCTTACCTCTCTGATATTGCTTGTATGTATATTTGTATATGAAACACTTTACATTCTAAAGTAACAAAAAATGTTGCTTAATAACTTTAATTTTTTATAAATAGGAGGATAGTAGTTAAGAGAAAAGAAGTTAATCTTCATTCGCGCCATATTTGGATGATCACTAGTAGTAGGAAGGGGATATTGCAGCACCACTTGATTTGACCTTGACCGCCCTTGACCGGCCTTGACCTTTTTTGAGCTCGAATTTTTATCTGACCTTGACCTTTTTTGAGTTCGAAATTTTACCTGACCTTGACCTTTTTGGCCTTGACCTTTTTGGCCTTGACCTTTTTGGGCCTTGACCTTTTTGGGCAACCCAAATTTTTTGAGAACCCTAATTTTTTGGCAACCCTATTTTTTTGGCAACCCTAATTTTTTGGCAACCCTAATTTTTTCGGCAATCCTAATTTTTGCAACCCTTCGAAGCAACCGTTGTACGTACCCCACCCTAATTTTTTCGACCAACCCTTTGGTCTTCCATGGGTCAATTTTGGCCCACCCTAATTTTTGGCCACCCTTTAGGGGCTTAGCCCTTTTTTGATGTCTTTACCTTTTTTGTCCTTGACCTTTTCTCCAAAGCTTGCCAGATACCATGGGTCAATTTTGGCCCACGCTAATTTTTTGGCCACTCGTGTCCCACCCGTCACATATTTCGTTCCTAACTTGAACGTATGTATGGATCTATCCAAACTTGAACACCTACACACACACACACACACACACACAAACACACACACAGATTTACTTACACTCACACAGATTTACTTACACACACAGATTTACTTACACACACAAGATTTACTTACACTCACACACAGATTTACTTACACACACACACACAGATTTACTTACACACACAGATTTACTTACACACACACATTTTACTTACATACACCCCCCCGCACACACACACACACACACACACACACACACACACACACACACACTTATACACACTTACATTTACCCATAGACACTTACATTTACACTTATACACACGACAAACCCTCGACCAACCTTTTGGTCTTCCATGGGTCAATTTTGGCACACCTAATTTTTTGCCATCCCTATTTTCGGTCAGCCCGTAAATTTTTTCGGTCAACAGTCCTTTTGTATTCCAGGTACAATTTTTTGGCATTGTAACTTTTTTTGACCTTGTAGCTTTTTGATTTTGATGGTTCCCAATCAACGTAAGAAGTATCTAGTGATGTTCTATTAGTGTTCCTATGAGTATTAGATGAGTGCCAGGTGAGTGCCAAGTGAGTGCCAAATGATGTGCCAATGAGTGCCAAGTGAGTGCCAATGAGTGTCAGTGAGTGCCACATAGTGCCAAGTGAGTGCCACATAGATGCCAACTGAGTGCCACTTTTTTCAAGCCTTTTCTAGTTCCCCCTGAGCCTAGAATAGCCCTAATATGAGTGTCATCCCCAGGTTAATATGAGGTATGAGTGATTCGATTTGGTGTATATTAACGCAAGTTGCCTAGAATGCTTCCTACTATGAAGTTAGTATTTTTCTACCACTTATAGCCTATATATAATATATATATATATATATATATATATATATATATATATATATTATATATAATATATATATATATATATATAATATATATATATTATATATATATATAATAATAATATATCTATATATATATACTTGCACAGACCCCTACACACATACACTATGACACTTATAACCACATACACTTTGACACTTATACACACTATGACACTTAAAAGCACTTACCCTCTCCATAGACACTTACACTAACAAATATACACTTACACTCACACTCACCACAGACCACTTTCAACTTACATCATTACACACTATGAACATTGTAAGCGCTTACAACTAGCCATCACGACAACTTACACTAGCCATAACTACTTAACTCCACACAGATCACTCTTAACACTTTACACTCCCAACACTCGAATATTTTTTTGATGCTGCAACTTTTGATGCTCAACTTTGATGCTCAGCATTGATGCCTCAGCATTGATGCTCAACTTTGAAATGGATTGATGCCGCAGCAAATTGATCATTTTCTAACCTTTTTCTAAAAGCTTTTCTAACGCCACAATCATAGAAGCAGAAGCTAAATATGATGTCTTCCCCCTAGTTCATAGCGTACCATCAGGGCGCCGCATTGCGCCCTCCGCGCGACAGGCTGCACAACCGCTGCATCCGCAGGTGCGACCGCCCGCTTTCCCGCCCGCCCGCGTGCGTCCCGCAGCGCGCAAATATTTCCCGTTCGCCCGCCGACGTGCGCCCGGCAGGCGCAATATTCTTGCGGGAATGAAAAATATATAATATACTATCAGTCATTCATTTTTATTTCATACTTAAACATTTCACAAAGAATTTCTGTTCAAATATACTATGAGTCCATTCCATTTTATTTCATACTTAAACATTTTTATTACAAACATTTTCGCGAACCTGAAACTGTAACTCATTACAGAGCTATTATTTAAATTTTTTACTTAATAACTTTTAATTTATAAATTTTTTTAAAAATTGTATGTAAGAAGAAAAACCAGAGTGCCTGATATATAAACAATTTTTTTACTACAATTGTACGATACAATTTTTTAAAAACATTAACATTACCTACCTTAAAGCAGTAAATCAGTAAATCAATAGAGGTGTTACCTAACACCTAAGGGATTAAGTATGCTTTTTGTTTTAACTGTATTACTGCTTTAAACTCACTATTTTTTTACCTGCTTTAACTCACATATTTATTAAAATTACATACCTTAAAGCAGTAATCAGTAAATCAATAGAGGTGTTACATAGCAACAAGGGGTTAGTATGCTTTTGTTTTACTTGCTTTAATAAAAACGTGCTTTTAAGCTCAGTTTTAAACTGCTTTAACTTCATATGGTTTTACTGCTTTAACTCATATGTTTATTAACATTACATACCTTAAAAGCAGTAAATCAGTAAATCAAAAGAGGTGTTTACATAGGCAACAAGGGGATTAAGTCATGCTTTTGTTCTTTACTGTTTTTACTGCTTTAACTCATATGTTTCCTGCTTTAACTCACATATTTTATTAACATTACTACCCTAACAGTAAATCAGTAAATCAATAGAGGTGTTTACAATAGCAACAAGGGGATTATAGCTTTTGTTTTTAAAACTGTTTTACTTGCTTTAATCTCATATGTTTTTAACTGCCTTTAACATCAATGTTTAAACTGCTTTAACTCATATGTTTTACTGCTTTAAAACTCATGCGTCTTAACTCATATATTTATTAACATTATGTTTTCTTTTATATTTTTTAGTTTTGTAATACTTTTTTAATTTTTATTCTTTTTATTTTATTTTTATTATTTTTACTTTTATTATTATTTTATTTTTATTATTATTTTTATTATTAACTTAGTGTCATTTACTTCATGCCTATTGTTATTATTTAGCACACACATAACATAACCTCACACACACAACACACACACATCACACCCACACTTACACTTATACATATAACGTATAATTTATTAAAACATTTTATTTTTATTTTTATTATTTATACTTAGTGTTATTTCCATTCAGGCCTATTGTATTTATTATTAAGAGAACACATACACACTCACCAAGACAACACAACACACACACAACACACACAACACAGACACTCCACATCACACACACACACTTTACATATAAAGCGTATATTTATTAAAAACATTTATTTTTATTTTGTATTATTATACTTAGTGTTATTTACTTCAGGCCTATTGTTATTATATTTAGAGCACAGCACGATACACACACACAGACACCAACACAGACCACACACACAACCCAACACACACCGGCACCACACTTTACAACACATAACGTTTATTATTAAACATTTTATGTTATAACTTCTAAACATGCACGTCCTATGACTCATGCAGCTATGATTACAATTATTTGAAACTTTCTTAAAACTTCTATAATAAATCAATCATTATCTTGAACAAAGAATTTATTATTAACTGTTAATACTTTTTGTTTATAAATTTTATAACTATCAAGTTTTATAATATCTTTTACTAAAATTTTATGAAATTTTATAAAAACATATATTTTTAACGTACCTTAAAGCAATAAATCAGTAAATCAAGTAGGCCAGCCCGCTATGCACCACCTCTACAACCAAGCTATGCCACGTTTTGTTCAATTGACTTACTGCTTTACATCAACTTTAGCCATGTAATAAGTATAAAAAAACAAAATAGTAGTTCTTCAATTCCAAAACCAACCAGGTAGTTACAAATTAAAATCAATTCTAAGTTTTTATTAAAAAATAACAATTATTCACTTACATATATATTTTTATTATTCAACTCGATGTAACTAATTTTATTTTTCAAAAGTTTTTTTAAATATTGCCGTATTGCAAATCTTTATTATTATTATTATATCTATGTACATTGACATCCATCCGAGAAAACACAACAATACCCGCACTCACTTACAGAACGAAACTGACCTCATCTCTGGTAAAATGTGTGAAATAACTACTTTAGCCCTAAATTTTTAGTAATAATCTTTTTTTGTATCCCCGGGCGATTTAGGCCTAATTCCCAGTCAAAACTATATTTCAAACTGACCTTTTTTTTGTAAAATGTGGTGTTGAAATAACTACATAAGGCCTAAATTTAGGATAGCCTTTTTGTTACCCCAGGGCTGATTTAAGCCTAATACCAGGTCAAAAGGTAATTCAGTATAGATCAAGAATCGGAGAATGACTGTTATTTATTTAATTAAATATATTTCAAACTGAACATGCTGGAGATCGGTAAGATCCTTTAAGCAGTTAAGAGGGAAATGTTTACCTTTCTTCGTGAAGTGACGGAGTAACTTATCTTCTAATAATGACCTCGTATGTGAATTTGGTCGAGAAATTATTTTATCGGGCTTTTTTGGTTTTAGGTATGTAAAGACCTCTAGGCGACATATATTGAACATAATTTTCTTATTTAAACTCTTAACATACATGTAAATACCTTGTTAGGAATGTAAAAATAGGGATAATATAAACTTTATTAGATAATTAGAAATTTAATTATCCAACAACTTGCAGTAATTTATATATATATATATTATATATATATATATATATAAATTATATATTATAAATATAATATATATATATATATATATATATATATATAATAATATATTATAATACATATATATATATATATAATAGTGTATAATATATACTAATATATATTATATAAATATATTTATTATATATATATAATATATATATATATAAATATATATTAATGTATAGATAATGATTATTATAATTTCTAAATTATATGTAAAGTGTATTTCTTATTTTTACTTTCTTAAATAGAATATTACATGTATGTTCGAAGTTTAAATAACGAACCCCAGGTTTCAGGATATGATTAAAACATGTTTTTAGCATAACCTAAAACCAAAAAGCGATAAAATAATTCTCGACCATCGCATACGATATCTTGCAGAGATAAGGATTACTCCGTCCACTCACAAGAAAGGTAAACATTTCCTTCTTACCCGCTTAAAGGATCTTACCGATCAGCATGTTTCAGTTTGAAATATTTAAATAATAATAACATGAATTCTCGATGCTTGCTATACTGAATTACCTTTGACTGTAGTAGGCTTAAATCAGCCTGGGACTACAAAAGGCTTATCCTAAATTTAGGCTAAATTTAGGCCTTACCGTAGTTATTGCACCACATTTTACGGAAAGGTCAGTTTGAATATATTTTGACCTGGAATTAGGCCCTAAATCGCCCCGGGATACAAAAAGGATTATCCAAAATTTAGGCCTAAAGTAGTTATTTCAACACATTTTACAGAGAGGTCAGTTTCGTATCTGTAAGGAGTGCGGGTTGTTGTGTTTTCTCCTGTGATGGATTGTCAATGTACATAGATAATAATAATAATAATAATAATAAAGAAATCCGAATTATTTAAAAAACTTTGAAATATTTTTAGTAACATCGAGCGAAATAATATAATGTAAGTGAATAATTGTTATTTTTAAATAAAAACCCCTAGAATGATTTTTAAAAAAATACATGTTATGTTAGCAGAGAAGAACTTATTTTGTTATTTTTATACTTATTACAACGGCTAAAGGTGATGTAAAGCAGTAAGTCGAATAGAACAAAACGTGGCATAGCTTGGTGTAGAGGGGTGCTAGGGCTGGCTTACTGATTTTACTGATTTATTGCTTTAAGGTACGTAAAAATTATGTTTTTAATAAAATTTTCATAAAATTTTAGTAAAAGTTTTTTTAATTTTAAACTTGAAAGTTATAAAATTCAATAAACAAAAAGTATTAACAGTTAATAATAAATTCTTTGTTTAAAAGAAAATGATTGATTTATTATAGAGTTTTAAGAAACTTTGAAATAATTTTAGTTATATTTGAATGCGTAATATAAAATGTACGTGTTTAATTAAAAATAAAATGTTTTAATAAATTATATGTTTGTGTGTAAGTGTGTGTGTGTGTGTGTGTGGTGTGTGTGTGTGTGTGTGGTGTCTGTGTGTGTGTGTATGTGTGCTCTAAATAATAACAACAATAGGCCTGAAGGTAAATAACCCTAAGTATAATAATAAAAAATAAAAATAAAATGTTTTAATAAATTTATTCAGTTATATGTGTAAGTGTGTGTGTGTGGTGTGTTGTGTGTGTGTGTGTCTGTGTGTGTGTATGTGTGCTCTAAATAATAATAACAATAGGCCTGAAGTAAATAACACAAATTAATAAAATACTAAAAATAAAAATTAAAATGTTTTAAATAAATTATATGTTATGTTTATAAGTGTACAGTGTGTGTGTGTGTTGTGTGTGTGTGGTGGTGTTGTGTGTGTGTGTGTGTTATGTTAGGTTTGTTAATAATAATAACAATAGGCATGAAGTAAATATCACTTAAGTATAATAATAAAAATAATACTAAAATAAAATAATAATAAAAGTAAAATAATAAAATAAATAAAAAGAAATAAAAATAAAAGAGTATTACAACAAATAAAAATATAAAAAGAAAAATATGGTTAATTAATAATGAGT
>JABUQX010101539.1:0-16861 GCA_015478945.1 Trachelipus rathkii
TTCTTTTAAGATTTTTTTTACCCACTTCTCAAAAGACCCTGCCTTTGAGTTGTGGTTACTTTATATAAAATACGAAAATGCTAACCAGATAATATAGGATCACGGTGTAAATATTAAAAATCTAATTACAAATAAGGTTGATACTGTTAACAAGTGCACCATCTCTTTAGATGACTACTTCATGTGAAAAAAGACTGATAAGGTATGGGAATTCTATTATTTTTAGTTCTTCAGAACTTAATTATGAAGATGACCGATTTTATGTAGAAAATATAAACCTTTTAAAAATATTAAAAATTACGCTTTAACACCTTTTTTAAAAATACCAAATATTAAAATATTAAAATGATAAATATAAATAACGTGACACTGAACACTCAAGCAGACGACATATTCATAACAGAGCTAACAATTTGCAGACGCTATCATAAATGATCTCGCCACAATAACCAAACATCAAACGTCTGTCACTCTATATAAATCCGGAAAAGTGTCTTCACCCAAAAACAGCTCCATTTAACGATCAACCCATTCATCTGATCTTTTCGACCAATCAGAAATAATGCTCTATTCAGGAAGAGAATAACACATACATTTTACTTCTAATACACCAGAGGTGAAATTAAACTAAAAAAAAAAAAAAAAAGGGGTGGGAATATGTTAACATTGTTAAAAAAAAATGTAATAAAAAAAAAAAAACAATACCTTCTGACTTCTCACGCTAAAGCCAATTCTTACACATTTGGCAGAAATGCTTCTAAGAACATCAATCGATTTTAAAATAAATAAAGTATAAATAGAGACTAAAGTTATTGGTATAAAAACTTATACTTAATATATATTTAACCTAAAATTAATATTATATAATATATATCATATATATATATGTATAAATATATAATTATATATTATAATATACTATATATAGATATATATATACTACCTATATTAGTATAATATATATATATATATATCATGATGGGCGAACCAGCACCTTTGATTCGAATCCGAATCCGTATCCGTGTGTGTGAAAAATTTTGCGGAATCGAATTCGAATCCGAATCCAGTCACCTTTGGATTCGAATCGACCGAATCACGATGTGATGTGTTATTAAATTCTCGAATCCGCTCGAATCGAATCCAAGTAGAAAAGCTTGAATCCTAATCGAATCCGAATCCGGATTCAGAATCGAGCCAATGTTTTTTTACAAAACTAAATACAACCAACCAAAATTTGAACATATTTCTTTTCAAATTATTTATGAGATATATAATTTAAAATTGTTTTTCATTTTCATGTTGTTTATACGTCCTGAATATAATATTTATATCATGTTCAATAATTGTATTACTATATATTATATATATATATATACTATATAATATATATACTTATATACTATATATATAATATATATATTATATAATAATATATATATATATAATAATATTATATTATATATACCGTTATTTTTTTATATTATATATATAATACTATAATAATATATAATATATATTATATATATTTAATATATTAATATATATATAATATAATATATATTATATATATACTATAGTATGTCTTTCTCACCATTCTCACCAATCTCCTGTATATAGATGCATGCATATGTCAGTGTTCTGCACGAAACTTTCTCCAAGACATCTTTCTGTCCATCCACATCTTCAGACGCACTCCACATCCTGGATTTCCTTTCCTCTTCATCATTGCACGCTCACGTTGTCGCTCCATCTAACTTTAGTTTTCCACACTTCTTCTCCCCTCCGACGGCGGCCGATATTGGTTTGACCCAAGATGGACGTCTATCCTTTTAACATGTCCCGTACCATTGCAGCTGTCCCTTTTCAATAAAGCTCACCACGCTTCTCGCGCCCAAATCCACCCAAACCTCCTCATTTCTCTTCCTGTCTCTTCTTGTTAACTCCTCTATCAGTCAACAACACGCGCCATCTTGCAAGCCCCCAACTTGCTATTTGCTTTCGCATTAAGAGCCCAAGCTTCATCGTCGTCCGGTCGAGATTGTCTCAGGTGTACTTGATGACCATCAGCATCTTGGACTGCGTTCTCGACAATTTCCTCCTTTCAACACATGGGAAACTAAACATTGTTACTGTCCATTAAATTTCCAATTCTCTTGTTTAATTCAAGCATTATGTTCGTTTCCTCACCATAGTGCACCCCAAATATTTAAACTCAGATCTGTTTGTCTCAGCCCTTCTCCACTCAAACTCACCTCCAGGACATCTCACCAACCTCCAAGATCAAAATCACGTCTATCCTTCGTTTATCCTCAAAACCTCTCCTCAACTCTTCTCCCGAGCCTCCAGAAAATTCCTGCCAGTCTCTCTCTGTGTTTGTGCATAACAACACAAGTCATCAACGTATCCAACATCTCCATTCTCACTTTTCCCAACCGACTCCCGCACTGTCCATGTATAATGAACAGCAATTGAGAGCACGCCCTTGCTTCACTTCTAAGATTGTACATTAACCATTCTCCCTCACCGGAAATAGTCTTTTACTTAATTTGCTTCTGACATAAGTGGCTTTTTACATGCTTTTAACAATTTCTCCAGGTATTCCAATTCTATTCTTCTCAGTTCACCTCCACAAAAACTCCCTTGGCACTCTATCAAAACCATTTTCTAGGTCTACAAGTGCTCAGGGCCATGTCTTCCTGTTAAATTCCCAATTCTTTTCACTTATCATTTTTAAAGCGAACACCACATCTTTAGTCGATCTCCCCGGTTTGAAAACCATGTTGCCACTCTTCTAGCTTGTGTTCCCCCCTCTCTCAGCCTTCTCTCTAATATTTTTCATCATTCAATAGATCTTCAAAGACTTTATTGTATTCATTAATCAAATCCTCTGATATTTTCATCCATTCTGTTTATCTCCTTATTTATATATTGGGCAGATTTGCCTTACTCCATTCACCAGGCACCACATAATCTCTCCAGCACCTGTTCATCCGATTTAACATCCGTCTTGTCCTTCAATCTCCATTCCTACAGCATCTCGCAACTATTCCAATTTCTCCCGCCCTTTTCGTTTCATACTTTCCCAACCGCCACCATCGTCTCTTCCTTCGTGATCAACCACTCCTCCTCTCTCCGATCCTCCAACAATTCAATGATCTTCGCAATCTCCTCCGCACGCCCTCCACAATTGCACAAATCTCGAAGAATCTCCCCTCATCTCTCGTTAATCTCCCTTTGGTTTACTATTAGGACCGTTTTCGCCCTTTTTAGCTCGTGCTATTGTGTGAGCTTTTCCCTGTAATTCTAAGCAATATTAAAAATAACCAGGCTTTTACTTACGGCTTTCAAGTTCCTTTAATCGGTTTCCAGATCATATTTCCCAGGTGGTTTTCCTTTTCATCCTTTCACTCTATCAGAATATCTCGCCGGATGCCTTCTTACATACTCTCTTCTCTGCGCAACTCACCTCTTCTTTATCATTTTTCTTAAACCATCTCATTTTATGCTCTTACGCCACTGTAATTGTTAGTATTACATATTACATATATCTTTAGAATTAAATTAATATACATATTATATTAATATTATATTACTTCATACTATATATTATATATTATATACTCACTAATATTTATAGTATATAATAGTTATAATAAATAATATATAGGCCAGGCTTAGAAACAATCATCGGTCCATATCTCAAAAAATACAATACTACAGGAGAATGCATTTTGAATCCTGTAATAATTTAGTAAGGAAGAATGTAAAAAAAAAAAAAAAAATAAAAAATAAATTAAAAACTTACAAAATATTTAGAGGGAAAAGGAATATATTTTTGGAATCCTTTTTGTAAATTTAAAATTGAGGAAAATTTAAAAAAAAAAATGCTTTTTTCTTTAGGGAAGCTCGAGCCGGCGGGGGACAGAGTATATGTATATATATATATCTTATTTGTAAAGGTATTACACCCGCAATGTAGCAGGGTCAGCGACGGGAACACGGTGTGGACGTTTTCCAATTACCCGTAGGGCTAGGGCGGTGAACCCCGCGACACCCAATACCAAAGAGCGGGGGTTCCGGAGACCTCCCGGGGGGGGAAATAGTCCTACGTCAATGTTCCAGGGAAGCGAGAACCCCGACTCTGCATCGATGCGTATACCTTGGCGGTATTCTTTAGTTAAAAAAAAAAAAATTTAACTAATATAGTAAAGCCTATTTATTAAGAGTACTGTTATAAAAAGGAGTCTCCTAAATAGCTTTTTTCCTCATGGATGTGACTATAATTATTAACCAATATTTTTTTTTTTACATTTCTGACTAAAATTTGACCAGGATTCCAAAATGATTCCTTTTCCCTGTAGTATTGTAGTTTTTTTTCTTTACATTTTCCTAACTAAAAGTTTACCCAGCATTCCAGCAATGTATTCCTTTTCTCGGTAGCTGTTTTATTTTTAAGATATGGATTGTGACTCTTCTAGAGGCTGACCAACTATTATATAGTATTATTATAATAAATATATATATATATATATAATAGATATATAATATAGTGAATATTATTATGTTATATATATAAATAACTTATATATATATATATATTGATAATATCATACTATATATAATAAATATTATATTATATATACTATATAAATATATATATATATATATATATTAATATATTAATAATATATATATATATATATATATATCGATGTGTGCCTTCTTCCCGCGTCTCGCATGACTGTGCCAGCAAGGGAATATATATATATATATATTATATAATATATATATATATATATATTATATATATCGTTATATATATATATTAGTATATATATATTTATTAATATATACTATATTATATATAATATTATATTATATACTATTATATATATACATATATAATATATATTATTAGCTATATATATATATATACATATTATTGAAATAATTTCTATTAAGCTTTTAACTGCTACTAAAATGGAATTTTAATTCTTAAGCTTGCCTTTTGAACAATTTTAAAAAAAGTTAATTAACTATAAATATTTCAATTTTAATTAACTATGTCACATTAACATATAACTATCCTATTTAAAAATAAATTATTTTTTTCTAACATAGTTATTTTCTCTATAAATTATCAGTTTTTCCAATGTTTCAGTAGTAAACTATTTTTCCTATGGCGTTATGATTAAGCCAATATAATTAGAAATATGCTCTTGACTTGTCTTACAGCACTCCTGTATTGCTCCTAAATCGCTGAAGCAGATTTTTATTGTCTGTTTTCGTTTTTTTTTTTTTTTTTTTTAGATTTTTTTTTTTGTGAAATCCTGTAGAAACAAGAAAAGATCGATTCGATATCGGATTCGATATTAGCTCCGAACCGAATTCCGTGTGTAAAAATGTTCGAATCCGGATCCGAATCCAGCACCTCTGGATTCGAATCCGAATCCGATCCGAGGTGTGAAAGTTCGATCCGAATCGAATCCGATCCAGTCGACTTCGGATTTTGGAATTCCGAATCCGAATCGGATTCGAGGCTCGAATCCGGATTCGAAGTCCGAATCCGGATCGGATTCGCCCGATCACGATACATATATATATATAATATATATATATATAATTAATTATATATTATATTTATATATATAGCCTACTATAGTATATATACGATGTATATCTCCTATTATATTTCCTCTATATCTCTACTTATTACTGTTTGATAAGGTCATTAGTCTATTATTAGTTATCGTATATGATATATTATTCACTTTCACAGATTTACATATGTAAATACGACCTCCATATTTTATTTTGCTCTTAATAATAATAATAATCAGTATAATATAATATATATAATTCCTAATATTAATACATTATATATTTTGCTTTATTAATTAGTTGTAATTCATATAATAATGATATAAATTAGATAATAATAATATAGAAGAATTATATATCTATAATAAATAATATAAACATGTTATATATATAGTGATGAATAATAATAATAATAATAAATACTCAGCATAGTATCTTTTGCATTTTCTTCTCAGTGAGCCCCTTAAAGTAGTCCAATTACATAACAATAAGTTTCGCTTTAACATTATTATTAAAAGAAATTGACTTTAAAGTAGAAATAGCTATATTTAGATTATATATACTATATAATATGTCATTATATATATATATATATAAGCGATTAGTTATTAGTTTATACTAGTAGTTATTATATATGATATATATTATATATTAATATATATACTAGACTTGGGGAATATTTGAAAGGCTACCTCTGATGGTCTGAAAGAAGGGAAATAAAATACTAACATTGGGAATAGTGTGAATTCTGAAGCAAGAGTTCTAATTGAACATGTTCGTGTGACTTGTTATAATCTATTGATTAGCGTAATATTATATATATATATAATTATATTATATATTTATTATAATATATAAATGATATATAATATTCTATATAAATTGACGCTACCTTGGTGTTCTGCTATTAGAGCAAAAAAACCTCCTAGAGTCAATGGATTCTTCATGACTCTTCGCTTATATCTACTGAAAGTGCGTGCTGCCTTTGTAGCTGGCGTAGTCTAATCTGGGTCAGATCTATTGGCTGAGCTGGAGTGTTAAGTGATCCTCGAGTGGTGCGCAATACCCGTCTGGCGCTGATATTCCTCGTTATATCTGATTGGAAAAATGTTCGCAATACAATCTGGATGTTCGTCATACATTTGTTTAGCCAAGCCGAGGTGATGGCTTTCTAAGCCATCAGCTATGCCATTTAAGCCACCAACTCGGCTTTGTTAAGCAAATGTATACGAACATGCGATTTGCTTTATATATTATATATATATATTATATATATATATTATATATTATATATATATATTATATATATATATTATATATATATATTATATATTTACTATATATATATATATATATATATATTTAAATCTGTTGTCCATCTAACCACATTATACACCTAAATTTAAAAGCCGTACAGTAGAGACCCTAACCAGAGTTTATCGTCGGTTGCCCAACGGAAACCTAATCTAGATGATTGTGGGTTGCCGAAACACGTAAACCTAACCATAGATATATCTTGTTTTAAGTAAACTAAAATAAATAAAAATTTAGTGAAATTTTGCTTAAATCAAAAACTCAAAATTGAAAATTTTAAAGTTGATTTTTGATATAAGTATTATATGTATATGATATGTTGTCTGAAGTATAGTGATTCAGTATTAGTAAAGTTAAATATTTTTTTTTTAGTGGGGAAGCAATATAAAATAGGTACGGGCTCCAATATCTATATTTAAGCGTCACTTTATACATTGAATAATTCCCGTCAGTGCCAAAAAAAGTTTGTTAAAAAATCTCTTGTCTTGTATACTCTTCTGACTAAGTACACTAGGAGCTATAAGTAGGGTCTTATGCGCAAACAACGACATGCCATTAATTCGTTTTCGCAACAAACAACTATGTTAATTATAAAAAAAAAAAATTAGTCGCTCCTGGCCAAGCATGAAACCAAAATCAGTCCGGATGACAGTGTTCACCGCGTCTAAGCTGACTATGTTCACGCGGCTAAAACTATGTTCTTACAAACACACATACGAACGAAAACATCTCATTTCCACAATATATTCATATATACTTATATTATATAATATTATATATTTAGTTTATTATATATGAATATATATATATATATATTATATATATATAATCTTATATTATATATAATATATATATATATAATAATATATATATATATATAGTATATATATTATAATTAAAATTTCGTAGTTATTATATTAATTTTATTTATGCCCTTTACAATTATGAAAAAAAATTCATGTTTGCAAAAAAATTAATTTTAATCTTAATTTACGTAATATTTTTGTATACAACTCCAACTGAATGTATCTTACGTAAAAAAAAGTATCGATTATCGCAAAAATAATAATGATATCAATATATCCGATAATAAAAAAAAGAACATGAAATTTGATAGTGGTTACTCCCTAAAGGAATATACTATAGCTGCATTTCCAGAGCCCGAGTGCAGCCTGTGTGCAAAATCGACTCGGAAACCGCTTTTCGAATGAAAACAAATAACATTAACCAATTCAGAACAGGAAAATTTGGAGACCTGAAACGGCCGAGCGCGCCGTCGGATCAGCTGACAATTGTAAACATTACTGAGGTATACTTATATTTATTATTTTATGAAATTGCTAGTTAATTAGTATCCTTAATATAAAGTTAACCAAAATTTAAAAAACTTTTGGCAAGCAATTTCGACATGTTTTGTTAAAAGATTTGTTTGTAAACAATATATTCAAGCCCGGCCGTTTACTAATTCCCAAAATCGAGAATTTAACAAACGGGCGCCTGACTGTGACGATTACATGAGTAGAATGCGCAAACGAGCGCTTAATAATATGGTAAACTTTGTGCGTTTCCAGAAGCCCGACTTCAGCCCGGCGGGCACAACAGGCGCACATGCATCGGTTTCCCAGAGACTTCTCATAGGACAAAATGTCCAGTCCAGCGCCCGTTGATTAAATCCTCGATTCGAATTAGATAAACGTTCGGGTCTGCGGAAGGATACTGGTTACAAACAATTTCTTTACAAAACACATGTGTCGGAAATGCTTGCCAAAAGTTTTATATTTTTGTTTAACTTTATAATTAAGGATTACTAATATCAGAGTGGGTAAGCGCAAATGACAAGCGAAAAGCGCCAAATTTGCGTTTAGTAAACATGTGCCTTTTGCGTTGCGGAAATTTCTAAAAATGTGCGCTTTTGCATTTGCGCTTAACAACTTTTTTAAGAGCGGCAAAAGCGCAATTTGCGCTCTAGGTAAAAAATGTGCGCTTTGTGATCTGGTTAAAAGGATTCTAGTATATATATTATATATATATATAATATTATATAGACTATATATATATTATATATATATTTATAATATTATATAAGTATATATTATATATATATTATAATTATAATAGTATATATATAAATTATATTATATAATATATATACTATATATAATTATAAATATATATATATTATATAATATATATATAGTATATAATATATAATATAGTATATAATTATATATATTATTATATATAATTATTATATATATTATATATAATTATAATATATATATTGATCTAATATATATATATAATATATATAATATATATATATCTATATATATAAGTATTATATATATACTAATATATATAGTATGATATATATATATATATATTATTATATTATAATATACCTATATCTATTCAAATACATACTTTTATTTCTTTTAAATTTTATGAATAATAATAATAATAAATAATAATAATAATAATAATAATAATAATAATAATTCATATAATCAATTTATTTATTATCATATTGCTTTAAATATTTATTATTCATTATTATTAGTTAATATTAATATTATATTAATATTATATTATTATAGCCAATTTACTGTTTATGGTTACTTGTGATTGGCGATTAAACCTTTTTGGTGCTTTTGTGTTGAAATCTTGGGATAAAACAAGATTATGAATAAGTTGCTTACACAGAAAAAAGTAATTGCAAACGGTGAAAGTCGTTGAAGTGTAAACCTCTTGAATTATTGAATGCAGTAATCTTTACACAGTACCCTCTCATAGGAGAACCTTTTCCGTATGAAAAATTCCAGAGAGGTCCTGGGTGATTGTTTATTAAGTATAATACCCAATTAGCCATATCAGCGGTGTGGAGAGGTGTTTAGTCAGGCTCTGAGATATCTAAGAGAAAGTAGGGCTACCATGGCAGTCAGAAGTTTTGAAAAATTATCTTTATGAAAGAGAATTTATCCTATTCAGAATGCAAGAGTGAGAGCGAGATGTGTAAAATATATTCCATAGATACATAAACAAAGACATTTTCTTGTTATATAATTTTTAATCTTTTGAATTAAATTTTTATAAAACGACTAAATTCGTCCTTTTGAAAAGCTTTCGCCTCAACTACAGAGTTGTTATGGTACTCCTACATCCTGCGATTTTAAAAAAAAAAATTACAATTTGCGACATGTGCGCTTTGCGCTTTGCGCACTAATTTTTTTGAAAAGTTTTTTGCTCGTTTGCGCTTGCGACTAGTTCTTTCAGGACATTGTGCCGCTTTGCCTTGCGAACCTAACTTTTTTGAATAGATTTTTTGCGCTTTTGCGCCTCTGCGATATTAGTTAATTCACTTTGCGCTTGTCGTGGCGTTGCGGCTCTAAATTTTAAAAAAATTTCGCACCTCTTCACAAATTGATATGTATCATTTCATAAAAAAGATACATATAAGGTATTAAGCAGTATTGGTTCAGGCCTCCGAAGATCAATGCATGTAACAAAAGAACTTATAACGCTTACAGGAAAATTAAATTAACATTTTATTTAATCAGGAGACATTTATAATCCATGAAATTAAAAAAAAAAAAATACGCTTTTGAAAAATTTAATTGTTAAAAATGTTGGAAACTTGTATGATAATACCTTTTCTAGAATAGAAGCAGGCTCGAGTATCCGAGTTGAGCACGCCAAACGGTGCCAATGTGAATTTTTTCATTTTTCGTTATTATTATTACGAATACACACGGATAAACAAGAACGATGGCAGAGTCGGGTTTTCTGGCCGTAACCTGATCACAAGTCTTTTGTGTTTGTTACCTGTAGCGATTAAATTTTTTAGTTGACCATGCATGATGCTTTCAGCGAGGGATGCCAGCCTATGAGTATTGTTTTACAATTGTCAGCTGATCCGGCGGGCGCGCTCGGCGTTCGATGTTCAATTTCCTGTTTTCTGATGTTAATGAATTTTTTTTTCAATTCGAAGCGTTTCCGAATCGATTTTGCACACGGGCTGCACTCAGACTTCTGGAAACGCAGCTATATATGAAACGAACGATTAAATTAGACGGTTTAAATTTTTGGAGCGCAATTTTAATTTTTTTTTTTTTTTTAAGACTATAGACCAAAATTTTGCTATAGACATAAAAATTAAAATATACGAAAATGTAAAAAAAAAAAGCTTCCAATATTTTGTTGATGCCATTTTTGTGCATTAAATGTTTGTAGTTTTAACTTTTAATACAGTCTTCGTGTAATTTGGACGAAAATTCTCCACAATTACATCGTTTATTTATACAAGGGCATTGGTATTTACTATTTACATTGGTACCACATAAAGATATTCCCTGATAGGCTCTTGACATTTATCAGCCTCTGTATTTAGGCTATGTTCTTATAAGGCGTGTTGAACCGTATATTAAAATTTTTACTTGCAGAAGTAGCAAAACAAAAGTCTCATGGGTTTATCAAACATATTCTATATTTTTTATGCAGTTATGGTAGTCAAAATTTAATTTATTTATTTATTTATTTATTTTTTTTTTATAAAAGAAAGCTGATAAAAATACTAAATATTTTTAATGCAGATTGATATTTATTGAAATAAATTTTTTTATATGCAGTTTTGGTGGTCAAAATTTTCAAAATAAATTTTTTAATTTATAACTTAGATCCTTCTAGGTTAAGTCTAGGTTTACAACATCATAGATCCATATAGGTTAGGTTTCTGCTTAGGACCCTGCTAGTTCAGGTTATGATAAGTTTTGTTAAGTATACTCATAGTATGCAGTTTGCAGTTTATGCATTTTAACATTTAATTGGTTAGCACCCCCACTTAAGGAAGAGGTTTTTAAAATTTTTTTTTTTTAATGTAGCGTCGGGCGGGGTGACCGGGCCCGCCTCTTTAGGAGGGGTGATACGGTCCACTCTAAATAAAATAAAAAATAATTTTTTTTTTTTTCCGCTCATTTAATAGCCACGCGGTAGTACTACAAGTTTTATTTAGATCATCTTAATTCTAGAAGTTTATATTTTTAAAAAAATGAAAAATTTAGGTAAAATATGCCCTTCAATAGAATTTACTTTTGAAAAATGAGGTTTTTTAATCGTTATAAAAATGCAAAATTAGTGAAGTGGATTTAAATTATTTATTTCAGATTGTATAGCACTCGAGATGTTAGCTTAAACGTGGCAAAGTAAAAATTTTTGATCCAAACATATTAGTGGCAAAATCACGTGCCTAACCTGGTCCGTTTCACCCCGCTGTAAAAATGATGAAGAGTAAATAACTGAAAGCTTTTGGTAAACTATATTTATTTTCATTGACAATTGGTTTTCTAGAATTTTATTTAAAATATAATAAATAGTACTTATTTTAGTAAAAATTAAAAAAATGATTTATATAAAAATACGATGCAAAAAGTGTCAAAATTTTTGGACGGAGAGGGAAAAAATACGGACCACCTTATTTTTATTTTTATTTTATGTATCATTATTGTTATTTTATGCTATATAAAATTAAATATGATAAATAATTTTATATTAAGTTAAAAATTAACAATATAGAAATTGAATTTAATACATAAAGAGGAATTGAACAGATGGCCGATCACCCTCAATGGTTGGTTCGATCACCCCTTCCAAGGTGGGGTGTACTGAGGTATTCAAACTTAATAAAAACTATTATTATTAGAGTACTTTAAATTTCGATGCTAAAAGCTACAAAAGTTTGCCTGAATTAAAAAAAAAAAAAAAATTCCAAAAAGTGCTTAATTAGGGAAAGGTCGGGAGACGATATACTAAGTAGTCAAGTCACCCGCCGACCGTTATATCAAATTACTAGTTTCAATGAAAATGTCATAGTGTGATTTGGAATTCCTTTATATATTAATGAAGTCAATAAGGTTTATCAACTGATTTTTTTTGCCAAATTTTAGTTAATTAATTGCAAATCTATTAATTATTTAAGATCTAAGTTTATTTCTGGGAAATTTTTTTGGCTCATCACCATCTTTTGCAGATTCCCTTTAAAACAAAAAAAAAACATTCTTGATATTCCAATGGACAAAATTATATAATTGTAATTATATAACTATATATAATATATATATTGATACTATATATTATATATATATATATAGTATATATATATATATATAATATATTTATATATTATATATAATAATTATATTATTATATATATATATTGAAAATAAAGCTCAATAAAGCTCACAAAATACCAGTTGCTAGTTTATTGTATTTTTATTTTAATATAAAATTATTATCACAAAATATTATTTGTATCAAATTATAAATGAATAATGTATAAATAAATTCAAGTCGTATTATATGTATTTATTGTCCTAAATTTAATATTTTTATATATAATATTTATTTTTGCATAGGCCTAAAGAGTGTGCTATTTATTGCTATTGAACGTTCTTAAAGGTGAGTCAAAAGTTTTTTTATCTTGCTCATATCTTGGTAGTATATAATATATATTATACCGTATATTATATAATATAATATTAGTATATATATATATATACTATATATACTATATTTATTATATATATAATTATATATATATATATATAATATATATAGTATATATATATAGGGTTGTGAAAAAAACGGTTTTTTTATTTTTTTTTTTTTTTTTGTAAAAAAAACGTTTTTTTTTAAACAAAATATTTTTTTTGTTTTTTTTTAAAATTACCCCTTTTTTATGCTATATTAAAGATGTTTAAATTATACAGTATTACCAATTCCCCTTCTAGGTCGAATAGTGACTATTAATATGATTTTATATATACAGTAATATATATTATTATATAGATATATAAATATATTATACAATATATATATAATATATTATATATTCTATATATATATATAAAGAGATGGTATAAACAGGTGTTTTGCGGTAAGGGAGAAAATAGGAATGGTAGGAAAGGTGATTGATTCTGTTAGAGAAGAGATGTGATGGTGTGTAAGTATACTTTTTCTTTCACACAAGGGTATCCAATAGATAACCAAGAAACTTATAGTTAAAGAGGTGAATGCCAACTCTGATTTAGTTTCTATCATTTCCCACACCTTTTTTTCTTTAAACGACACAACAGCTGCTCTACTTTCTGTTAAATTTAACTCTTCACTCTAGCCTTTCTCCTAAAGTTGACAAATTCTTTGCCTCCATCAACCAATTTCATCTATATCCATTGTAGTTACGTTATAATTTTTTTTAATATTCGAATACCAACCTGTTTTCAATGCTGTGACAGAGTCCCCAAAATATAACGAATGCTGAAATTTAGGTAATAATATTACTTGGAGAAGGTCGTCTTTAGGTATGGAGATCTCATAAGAGAGAGTATTATGTTAGGCTTTCTTGCTTCCAACAGTTACATTGAGTGGAATCTTTGATAATTTTGACGCCCATATCTGGTCTCACTACCATCTAAAATGTTTGAGTTACCAAAGAGGATACCAACACATTAAGAGCGATCAGCAAGGTTCATTCTATGGTTCAGACATGGTTGCTTAATAATGGTACCATTTTAAATATAATTCATACATTTTTTCATAAATGGTCAACATAATGGCACAAATTTAAATTACATCAAACCTCAGTGGGAAATTTTGAAAAGCAGATTGAAAAGCATACAACCTCCTGCAACATTTCTGAAGCAATATTACAACTTTACACTGGAGACTATTCCATACCTGTCTGAATTTATTTCAAGAAGGATAGCAACTGTAGTGTTGACGGCTAAGGAATGAATTAATAGCGAAGGATGGCTTTTTCGCCAAGTATTTGAATATTTTTTTCCCCTTTCTTCAAATATTCATATTTATACAGGGTAGTGCAAAATCAGTTGATGGTTTTGCATTTACATTAAAAAAAAAAAGATATTTCCAAAGTTGTTAGATTGGAAAATATTGTCTACAATTTTTTAACATTGATTTTCCACTCACTCTTCCATTCTAAATGGAACTTGAACATAAAATCACGTTCAGTATATGCAGGGATTTATCGAAACCTGCTAGAAACTTTTTGAGCTAACACATAACCCTCTTCTAGATATTTTCTAGCACATTCGCAGAGTATTAATAAAATAATTCAATAAATTAATGTTTAATTTTTCCAAACCCTCGGCCGTGTGCCCATAACTAAGTATATAATGATAAACGTTTCTAATGCCATATACATTGAGAATAGACTCCACTCAATTATACACTATACTGTTAAATAAAATCGACACATTACTATCGTAGTCTACCCTTATCGAAATCTCGAAACCAACAATTTAATAACAGTCAGTTGTTTCTGTCCCACTAACTATATATTATATATATATAATATAATATATATAATATATATTTTAATTTTATACATAAAAAGCTAATATTCTAATTATATATATAGTATATATGAATTATTAAAATTAAATATAATAATAAATATACTATAATATATATATATAATATATATATATATATATAATAATATATTATATTAACTATATTAACTTAATTAAGGAATTAAACTTATTTTATCTCTAACTACGCCTCAATAAATAAATAGATAAAAAATATAAATAATAAATAAATATAATAAAATAAATAATAAATAAAAAAAATATACGTAATTGTTATGTAGAAATAGCATACATTTTAGTCCCTATGAAACATTTCGATTTTAAGAAAAAAACTTTGCGATGAAATATGAACATATGTTTTTTAAAAACATTCATTCAATGAGTACCAATTTTCAGCCAAAAAATAATAAATCGGGATGCTCTAAAATGTCATTTCGCATTTTTCTGCTTCTCACAATCAGTTCGTTGTAGACAATTTATGCAAACTGAGTTTTTAGTATTTTTTAAAAATGTATCAAGATGATTTAAGTAAAAAATTAGATCTTATACACACAATCAAAAAACGAAGAATATTAAAGTGTTCCTTTTATCAAAATCTTTAGTTTAAGCTTATAAATTAGCAGCCAACCCAAGGTCATTAATATCTACTCCATTTATTTAGTTTTATATTTGTTATGAAATTTTCAGAGTATAGATAATTGAGAACTTCTATAATTTATATTTATATTTATATTTATATTTAGACAATTTTCATTACCTGACCATTTTTCTATTTTATAAGTCGACAAACAAATTGGTAACTCGCCGGAGGATGAGGAGTCAGGAATGAGCTGGTTGGAGATGAATTTTAAAAATAGATCAAACCTATATTTGTCCAATATTGTGCTGCAGTGTAGGTTTGTAAATTTGACTAACCCAAATGATAAAAAGTTTTTTATTTTCTGAATCCTATTTAAGAAATGAATTTAAATTTTCTACGTATCACAAAGGTTTAATTGATTAGAGTTTTTCGATATACTGGCAATCAAAGTTGCACTAAATTCATTTTTGTGGCATCTTCATGCAAAACCATGCAGTTACGACATACAAAAACTCGATAATAAAGCGTGTTAAACGCCGGAATCTAATTCTTTTGGAAAATTGATGTGAACTAGCAATGAAATTAAAAAAAGTATAACACAAATTTCCTTTCGGAAATCTCCTCTATTTTCCTGTGAAATAAAACTGTCCTGAAACTTATATTATTTGAATAAAACAAGTAATCTTATAAGATTATTCTGTTTTTGTGATGCTTAAAATGTTTCAAAACTTACCTCACACACCACTACAAGTTGATTTTCTTCCATAATCTCAGATGTTCACTTTACACCTGAGTCGTATGATAGTTTCGGTGTTTGTTTTTATCTCCGTTATTTCTTAGTACTTTTATTTACATACTTTTTTGAACTTTAAGAATCCTTTGAGAATAAAAAGAAATATAATTAAGATGTTTTAAACTTGTTTTTCTTTTGCATATTAACCTAGCATTAGATTAATACAATCATTTTCCTTACCTAAATTAC
>JABUQX010101540.1:0-37500 GCA_015478945.1 Trachelipus rathkii
AGAAAATTCTCTTTCTTCTTGCCGTGGGGATCAACACCAACCTCCGTCGCTCATCAACATTAGAAATGTTGTGACATCTCAACCAAGAGTCAGCGAAGTTCTCTCTCAAAATATAAGTCAATTGCGGCCAAACTTTAATCATTCGACAACGGCTCACTCAGTAAGAACTAAAAAAATACAGCCGAATTAAAGTTTCGCAATAAAGCTTTCAGTAATACATGACGTTTCTCTGAATTTATGTTAAGGTTTCAAGAAGAATTAAATGAATCTCTCTGCCAGTACGGCCGCTCTGGTGATAAAATAAATGTCTTCCCCTCTCAAGACAATTCTATTTTCTAAACCAATTGTATCATTGTACTCCAAATCCTTTCAAAGTTATCATTATCATAATCGGCAAGCACTTTTTGTCCTCCTTCTTCGTAAATTAACTCTGAAGAGAGATTAATATCCTCAGACATGACCAGTCCAAGGAATTAAAAAGTGGATGAGAGAGAATGATATTTGAGATCTTTCCTTAATTTATGGTTCGGTTACATTGTATTGTACCTACCATCTTTTTAGTCAATGTACAGGACCGACCACAGCCCACAAAGAAGCGGCGGCCACACTGGGCAAATAATCAACTCCATTGGTGGGTCCTGGCACATACATATTTTAAATGTCAAGAAAACAAATGAATGGCGAAATGAATATTCAGGTTCAAAAATAAATAAAAAAAACTAAATTAAATTATATCCTTACATTATAAATAGTCCTACATATTTAAGATAACAAAATCACTATGTTTGAAGAATATTCTACTTCTGGAGGAGATAAAGTAAGAAAGTTAGAGTTATTGCTAAAGTTGGGAAAGATTAAGATAAGATATGAGATAATTCGTTTTAGATAGGTGTATGGATCATAAAAGAGAAGAAGAGAGATACAGAGACAGACACAATGGTGGTTCAGTTGGGAACTATATCAATGAAAAATATAACGAACAGATTTGCGATCTATACTGACGGGCAAAATTTACAAGATGGAAGGGTCTTTGACTAATATAGTGACTGTGAGTGATATGTTGTGGCCTAATATGGAGGCTGTGCAAGATATCACTCGTGTAATGCGCGTTTCGTCGGTGAGAGGAAGACCAATCACCAATGCTCGCCCTTATATTTCTAAGTTTTGCTCATTGTCGGGAGGAGCAGGAGTGAGCATTTTTTATATATATTATATTCAGTTGAAGGGAGATGCCTTGTCGAATATAGCATCCAGGAAGTACCTGATAATAAGCTCCTCATTAAAAGTAAAGTAAGAGTGACCATTTTAGAGATGCCTTCATCCCATCAGCGATTTCATTGCTAGTTACCCCTAAATGAGAATGGGTCCCCAGCATAGAAGGATTTGTTTTTTACGGGTAGTGTAGATGCAGTAGTATAACGAAGTAGAAAATTTGTATTGTGTCCTAGCGTATATAGTATACTCACATATTGTGTTTTTATTAAGATAAGGGTATTGGTATTAAGCTCTTGGAGTGCGCTAGTACTGATATGATCGGTAATCTTGAAATAATGACATTAGATTATATATATAATTGGTCTTGGATAAGTGATAAATATAGAAATTTCGGAGAAAGTGGTGTGAGGAATAACCATAAGTGACATTTAATTCTGCCATAAATAAAGTAAGCATGAGTGAGGTATAGAGGATTATGGTAGATAGAGTTTTTGTTCAGATAACGTCGCTCATTACTGTTCCCTACTGTTATTAGAGCCGTCAATAAACATCATATAGTGAGTAAATTATTTACTGTGAACTACTCTCGTGAAGTAGAGGACTAGGAAATGAAAGTCCTTTATATTTTAAACAGACTTCTACTACTTTCTTCCTTCTACTACAATAATTTTGTTGCTTCTGCTACTGTCTCCTAACAGAATATAGATTTTCACGCCTTTTTTATATTATGGCATATACGTTCTTTAAAACGGTATTCTATCTCGGCGTGAGTACTTTGTCTTTCTCATCCAAATATTGAGGTCCTCTATTTAGAGGATTTCAATGTGAACAATGGCAATGTCTTGATAATGGTGATTGCAGGAAATCTCTCTCATGGCTGATTAGGTGAGATGAAGTGAGCAGACCAAATCACCGTTTCAAGCATTCTTAAACGAATCTGGGTTCGCCATCTATATGAAAAACCTCCTACACACTCCTTACGTGTATTCGTTGCTCAATCTCTCATTCTAATTCTTGAACAAACTGACCTATGTCATATCCTACATAAGTCCTTTTCTTCCTTACAAAACTGAGGATCAGACTTTCGCTCGATTCACTTCGTCTGGTAATCCGTCATCCGCACTGACTTATAGTCTCGCCATCAGAGTTTTCATATCTTGTCTTTCTCCTCAACCCTTGTTTATTAACTCAGCTTTCCATCTGGCGTGCGCTCTATAATTGTAGTGTGTTTACAAATTTCTTCATAAGCACTTTGTATCGGGCCGATTATGGAGTGTTGGCCGTATGTGCTAATATCGGCTATACATACACATAGCTATAAATATGTTATATTTGACCACTGCTTGACTATCTTCGGGTGTTGTAAACGTCTTCGGGCAATTCTTGATCAATAGTATGCGAAGGTGAGAGCATGTTAATCGTAGAATGGGTGTGGAAGTTGAAGAGTTTCTTTGCACTGTTCTCAGTGCCAATTCCTCCATAATTCATCTTCGTCTCTACCCGGTTCATCTATATTATATCAATATGGTTTTGGGATCAGTCAAATTATCAAGTTATTCCTAATAGAAATTTTGTAATTAAAAAGATTGCAAAATATCAAATTGCGCTGCTTGATCTTTGGGCAATAGTCAGTAAGCCACTAAGAAGAACAGTGATAGTGTGTAAATAAACGATGATAATCTCTTTTAGAAGTTAGGAAAAAAATCTACGATATACTCGATAAATCATATCTGTGACTAATTCCTTTCTCATTCAGCTAGAAATCGTCCGGGAATTTCTCTTCCGCTCAATTGTTCGACACAAAGCGGGCGATCTATGTATTCAAGTTTACAGAAAAGTGACTTTGACATTAACCTCCTTTTCTTGAATCTCCGTTTATTATACATGTATTATAATAATCTTTTTTCGTGTGATTCTTGCATGTTCAATGGCAAACATCTTTATTACATCATCTAAACAAACGTTCTGTTTAAATACTGTCTTACCTGCTCTTATTTCGTTCTTCCTATTGCTCGGCTCTTGTCAATATTTTCATTCACGCTAGAATATCGTAACTCGCATGATGAGAAAATACTCTTCTACGAGCTCAAAAGTCGGTGACTTTCATATATAAAACCGCAATGCGCTGACATCATTGGTACTCTACTGACACATATTACTTCTCCATGGGCCTTTGCTCATAAAAACTTTCTCTAACTATATCTTCTGTATTATTATTTTTTGCGTGAACTAATACCCTTTCGAAATACTGTGTCATTCAGATATTTATACTAAGAAGTGATTCTGTTGCACTCATAAATTAAGTGACACAAACTCGAAAGTCGCCAATATAAATCACTCATTGTTTCTCTTATGGTAACGATAACTCCCATATTAGTCACATCTACTCTTCAAAACACTAAGAACGGGAATACTGACATTCCTCCTCTCCTCCTGTCTTCGAGATAGCTTCACATATGCCTTTGCCATTGTCTTTCATATTACTTATCGGGTGCATGGGTAGGATCCTGCTATATCTGTTTCATGTAACGTTAGGAAGGCAGTGGTGTGGCCTTCAGCGTTCATGTGTTACTCGTCAACCTCGAGTGTTATATTGCGGTGGATGGAGTGTGCATTTTCGTTAAGGCTGTACACCCCACGCCCATCAGTTCAGCACTTATATTCTCCATACATATAGTGATTTCATACTGTTTAATACTACAGTTTATCATTAACTAGCTTTTTATTTGATAGTTGGAAGCAACGCATGTATGTCCCAACCATTTAGTCTCCGCGATTAAATTCAAGGGAGAACCGGCGTCTGAGTTTTCCTACCTAAAACTATGGAGCAGATAAATAAGCTCCAGTGTCCTATACTCTCATCAACATATCTTTACATATATGCACCTCTCTGCATCCTCCGTCAATATTTACTACAGTAATTCCGATCTCGAGATCTTGCTGTTACGAGGTTCATTCGCTTCGTGATACGCTTCAGTACTCTCTCATCAGGCTGCATCAGAGAGTTCTTATAACTGAGACTCGGATTCAATGTATATCTTATCCTATCTCGGGGCATAACTGATTTTGACGTTTCCACCCTTCAGTTCATTAGTTAACGGAGATGACTTGCGTGGTTGAGACGGCACTTTGTACACGTATTGCCTCAAGCGCATATTAACTGTTCTGACTCGGCAAAAGGGAACCGGTCTTTGTCCCAACCATCGGCATGGCGCGCTGACTCTTCAGCTTTCTCCTTTACGCTTCTACTTTCAACTTTTTGATGTCAATTTTGCTGATCTGAATAGCAATTTTAGGAGGTCTATAGTATTTAGGTCTTCTTCACATATACCATTCGTGCTATCGGGTAATATCGGCTGTTGTTGAGGTGGCGACTTCTTCCGCAACTTGCGTTTTTTATTATTTCTTATATACTCCTTTTCTAATAGATAACGATGGTCACTCAAGAGGTATTCTTGTTCTTTATCGTCCGTACTTTTCAAGTACTCTCTCTGAAACATATTTCATTCTCGAAATGCTTCTTCAGCTCCTAGCACAATTTCACACTCTTCTCACTTCACTTCGTAAATATTGCTCAGAATGAGGTCGACCCCTCATTCTTTTAGTTCATATACTCTCATTCTCTCATCAACTCGCCTCTTCTTATTTACTATCTTTACCTTGCCTATCGTCTTAATCTTTCCGATTCTATTCTCGCTGATCTGGACTAGAGTTGACAATATCCTGGTTCTGCAGGGTCGTTCTCATCTCCTTGGGAAAATTGATAATTCCTTAAAAATAATCACCAGAGTTCTACAAATCTACCTCATCTTCTAAAGACTAGCGCTTCTAATTCTTATCTCTATATCCTTTCGCTAAGTGAGTCTGCGTGCTGCAGTCTTACTCTTCTCACGTTATTTTACACTAATTGTACTCAAATATTAAAATTACATCATCTCAGGAAATAAAACATAAGAAACAATTAATAAAATCGCTTATGAACTTATCTATGAATCACAACGGTTTAGCCATTAGGGCGGGTGTATCATGAAATTACGAACTAGCGTAGAGGAGTTCCTGAACTGTTAGGTACTGCTGAGATCGTGTGTTTCTTCTGCGTACTTACATACTCTCAGTTCTCCGCTCGAGCTCGCATAATTACGAAATCAGGTAGCACATATCCCTCAGCTTCCTGTAGTGAGCGGTTCTCCTCGCGTCATACATAATCTGGAAAATATTGAGTGTTGGTAAACTTTCCAGTGCCTATGTCTCTCGTTGTTGCTCTCTCAGTCTTTACGTGCTTCCTTGCTTATGTCCGTTGTGGCCACCTCTTTGTTCGTCATGTTGTTGCCAGTTACAATACATTGCTCGCGATACTAATGTGTGTGATATTTTCCTGACTGTGTAATTTAATCTCTATTATTTCACTCTTACTTACTGAGCGCTGGCGGTCGTCGCATAGCTCAAATGCGATGACGCTCTTAGAGTTAAGATTTTGCAGAATCTAGTACTAAACGCGCTGCTGTGCATCATTCCAAACACCCTCTCCTCAAATGGAGATGAGGAAGACGTGCTGTCCTCTATCGCTGAAAGCTATGTCGAATTAGGAAAAGTGGGGAAGTAGGTCAAAGTTGATTTAAAACGTGTACATATAGAGTTTATATACGAAAATACTAAAATACAAAACAAGTATTATAATAAAAAAAAAAAACAAAAAAAAACAAAACATTAAAAGCAATAGAAAAATACACTGAGCTCGCGCAGGTGGCTAGAGGGTTCTCGGAGGAATGGATAAGATACACAGAGAGGCATTAGACATGTGTGGTGTCGTAGCGGGAAAGTAGTCCAAGGATAGTACTCTCTCGTCAAGAGAGAACACAATATGTGTTCTTCGAGTCTTTCATGAGAGGAGATTGTGAAGGACAGGAAGTTAATGATATGCTCTCCTGAACGTGTGTGTTTGCGATATATATGGCCGAGGATAAATATAAGGCGACTAATTCTAGATGGAGTATCTCCTGAGCCAGTAAAGTCGGCTGTACTGAGAGCAAAGACGTTATTTGCTATTTGTACAAAAAAAGCAGACGAGATTTATTATGCATTACAATACACTCCAAATTCTTTCGAAATAGAGGTAGATAGTATTAAAGACTAGTCTCACATTGCAGATATAACAACAACCATATCTAAGAGCTCACCCATGGGAAACGGAGACGGAATGTGTTCACAAAGTGGATCTATATAGTTGCCTCTTCTTCTTGGAGTGGGATCTAACAAAGTGTAGTAATAAAGTTGGGGAGATGTCCAAAGTACCTATATCTACTACATGACAATTCCATTGAGATAGCAGTCCTCTTCTCTATGGAGAACGCTAGGGCCGCTGACATCGATCACATACCATTATTAGTATTATAGTGAGATATGGTCAATAGATAGTGAATAACATAGCGAGTGAGCAGCTTCAGGGAAGATTTTTGAGGCGATGTGGCAATCGATCAATTCATATGTGCTAGAAGAGTAAATGTTAAATAATGCGGTGGCATGTTAAGTGGACCATCTTGGATAGTTGATATATTGATACTCTAGGAAATGGTGTGATTGTGGTGAAGTTACGATGTATTATGAGTCGACACAACACTTTATTAGTTAGGCTCTAAGAAGATTTCAACTGATGTGAAGAAAGATTGTCAGGTCTCGCACATTTCCTTACTTGTGTGAATGGTCCTTTAAATAAGAAAGCACTGCTGCATGGATATGAGAGTCATGAAGTCAAGATGTGAGATATCGTAATGTACAATCGGGAAAGATTTATCTCTCATTAGATAAAAATATTAATTTCAATAGCTTTAATTAATTTTGCAACCTTAACAGAACATTATTACCCTTGAAGCCGCTTCAGCAGCCATTATACCTTGGGATCTCAAAGACATTTTCTTATTTTGAATCCAAAAATGATTATAGTGTTTGTTCATAGGTTAGAGTATAGAGACTTTGAAAGAGAGAGAAGAGTTATATGTTTTTGAGAGAAAGAGAAGAAGTTACTGCTCAGGAGCTTGAGTAGCATTGTGTGTGTGCTGAGATTTTTGCAAAGACAGAAAGAATCTTTAATATAGAAACTAGAAAGACTTATTTCATTTTCAACGGATGAAAAAAGGGTCTCAATGTCGCTGATACTAGATTTTATCCGATTGAAGAAAGAAATAAAAAAAAAAGCATGAATTATTGGAATCTAAAGACGATAGTAATTCGTGAATGGAGGGTTTCTGCAACGAACACCAATAGAATCGATAATATTAAGAAATGCCAGTGACATCAAGGCTCAAATTTTCTTTTCTCCAAAAAAATGACGGCAGAGTTTGGCGTTTGAATGACCATTTGCTCAGAATGTTGGTCATAAGGAGTGTTGTCGTATATAATGTAAATGAGTTGAGGGAAGACGGCAGTACTGAGTAAAACCGTTTAAATAAGATATAATATAAGAATATTAATAATATTATAGCAGTAGTAGTTATTTTATAAATAATCAGTGAACCTGGATGAAAACATCTACTTTATAAAATGCTTTACACAGTTGTAGGATAAGGAGATACTCTAGCCACATCTATAACATGCAATATTATTTGCTTAAATACTGTCATACCTTATTTTTAATAAAAAAACATTACATAGGTGACTATATATTATTAGATAGCTCGAAAATTATAGAATAGGTAATAAATACCGTAGGTAATAATAATAGAGCTAGGGTGAACTCGGCGGTATATAAATATAAGTGATCAATATATATATTATTTGTAATTTATAAAACAATCATTGTATTATAAATTATGAGATATCGGTTTGTACTCATTATGGGTTATTTCTTTTATTTTTAAAATTTTTCGGGACGCGCCGTGACTTCTGCGGGTGCTCGTGCTCAGCGAAAAGAGAGACTCAAACAGCTATCCGATAACAGCGCCACCGGTCACCGGACACCGTAATTTTTCTCGTGAACATCTTCCGGCGACACTGCACCAATACTCCGCACTCTTTTTTTTAAGTTTTGTCTTCCGCGTATCGCCGCACCAGCCACCCGCTAGCTCAATGTCGCATAAGAAGAAATTTATGATGCGCATATCAGCACACGACACCGCACCTCAGAAAATGAGCGCACACGCACTCGCCACCGCACCGCCACCGGTGGCGTCGGCCAAACACTACATGCAACCTATAGTGAAGTGAGACATAGAAATTTAGTACTTTATAGTATCATATTTACAATTTCATCATAATAAGTAGTGCTACGATGTGATTTACAGGATTTTCCTTATTAGTTTAACTCAATCCCTAACTATTGAAAACGTGTCTGCAGTAGGAAAGAACCTCTCATTAAGGGACTAATTCAGTTGCTACAAATCAATCTATTGAGATGAGATCACATGTAATCTCAGATTATAAAAGGAGATGAGTTAGTAGAGTTTAGTGTAGTGACAATAGTAACCCTTAGTGTGGAATCATAAAGGAAGTGAGTATGTACCTATGCTCAATGGACAAGATTAAATTAATTACGTCTTGACTAATATTTAATATCAAACAAGGTAGATTAAATAATAATCATGATAAGTTTTATTAAAGTGAATAATGATATATAGTAAGAATATTATTCTATATAAGCAATAATAGCTCACTAGATTTTTATGTTATAGTAGGTGTAATATATATAACCAAAGTAGGGTCAGAGCACTATCAGTTTATGTTATATTGATAAATAGTTAGTAACTATATACTTTATTCTGTATCAAATAATATAACATTGGAACTAATAGTATAAGAAAATTTGTATATATATATATAATATATATAAAATGTACATGTCATATTATCTAGGTATATATTTTATTTAGTATTTGATATTTTAATATATAGTGTGAGTAAACTCATAATTTTATTTATTTACTCCATATTCTAACTACTACAACTCATAATATGTTACTTCAAAAATATAATACTAGTATAAACTCTGAATTACGGTAGTGATATATATAGTTGCCAACGTGAAACCAAGTCAAAATCTATAGAGTATTATACAGATATAAAGAACGTTAGGAAAGTCTATTTAGCTGTCAGCAAGCAATATAATATAATAAATTTTAGAAGCAGCTTATATTATGCCTCATTATATGTATTATATAAATCATAATTATTTATTTTAATTGGAATATTTTACTAGGTACAAATATATTAGCTAGCGAGTCCCTTAGTTTGAATCGAAAGATTATCGATTTATTCTAAAGGGATATTAATATTAATAGTATAAATAAAGCTTATAATCTCTAAAAGTTCTCAATTGTTTAGATTTAGTATAATTAAAGTGGTCAAGAGATATACTATATTCAGACTAAATGATAACCATATGGGAATTAGGGAACATGGATAAAAAATATAGATTATATTTAGATAGTGTGATCATGGGATATGATTACCAGTATAATTACTGGTAGACAAAGAATTTTCATCATTAGAATATATTTTTATATTTTATATATACATCATCTTTATAAACGTCGATAATTTTATATTTACTTCTTCTTCAATTTTATATTTATCTTCATCTTTATATTCATTTTCAATTTTATATCCATCTTCAATTTTTTACTCATCTTCATCTTTATATTCATCTTCAGCTATATACTAATCTAGATCTTTCATTCATTTTAATTTTCATCTTCATTCTTATTTCCATCGTTAATTCTACATTCATCCCCATCTTTATATTCATCTTCAATTTTTGAATCATTTTATCTTCAATTTTATATTCATCTCCAACTTTATATTCATAGTATATCATCTTCGTATTCAAAAATCCATCCAAATTCATAAAATTCCCAAGCTATTTTTACTTGCAATCGACGTATTAATTACTCGGATTGCTTCTTCTGGTATCAGTTCAGTATATAATATTTATTATATAATATATATATTAGGTCAATATCTCAGTATCTAGGATAAGTATTATACTATACGTATAATATGATTGTATGTGACTGATATACTGCTGTTAATCCACGATTTCCAGATTTTGTATCTCTTCCTCTTTGTGTTTATATTCTATACAGATCGATAAGAATATAACTCATAGGACTTCATCTTTAAGTCCACCCATCAGAAAAGTATTCCTAAATAGCGTTTATATCGGTAGGATCGTAGGTTGAGCCTATATTCAAGTCGACCGATTTCGTCACTCATATCCATTCGTTGACCGTAAGGTTATGTTTTAAATAAATTTCCTGACAATTATAGCGAATATTAGTTGAGCTTCGGATATATATATATGCACTCGTCATTGTGACTTAAACCACATCCTCCCATGCCACTCCATCTGGTCGATCAAGAAATAAGTATTTCTATTGTGTGAGAAAGCTCAGTAGGGAATAATAATGTGCTCGCTTTAAACCATAGTAGCAAGAGCGCTCACAGAATACCTCTTTTGTCGATAAATCTTACGCTAATGGGGGAAAAAAAAAGAAGGCGGTTCTGATTCTTTAAAATTCTCTTGCTACCAGGAAGTCCACGGCGGAGACATTTGAATGAGAAAATTCCGGTATAAATATGTGGTAAATATTGTGTAGTCTGTTACGTTTATGTAGGGGTTTAATTCATCATTAGCCCATGTTATTGATGTGTTTCTCGTATAATTTTAGTCTAATCCCTTATTCCTTGTTAAAGCAGGATTCTCTCCCAATTTGGTACGTCTAAAGCAAGTGCGGAGAAAGAGCTCAGAAAAGTTAGGATCTGTGTGCATTTCGAGAGTAACCCACTGGGAGAAGATGTCTATTCTGCTTGTACATTAATTCACTCTTGGGTCGCCAATCTCTTACACAGGCTGTTCGGTAACTAGTAAATGTGCTTACCAGTTGTTGTTCGCGCAGTGTTCGAGAGTAAGATGAGTAACCTATACCCACAGATTCTAATACGAATGGACCGAATGTCTCACCTGTTAAACAAAGAACGTATGCTAGTGTTCGGAGAAATACGACTTTAACATAATATCAATTACTGATTATAAAACTAATTTTAAAACAGATATGTCTTACTGGTTACCTTTTATGCTCTCTGTATGATTCTCTCTGTGGTCTTACGAGAACTCCTATACTCTAAATAATTCGCCGTGCTAATTCCGATAATAACACCCTGGTCTTTAATACTACTCGGTGGGAACTCTTACTTCTTTAATATATTACTTACTAGAGATATATAATTACATATATATTATACTTACTCATATTATACTATATTATACTAATGGGCGTGGCTTACTTTATATATAAGTAGGGCTATAATGCGGTATGGTAGAGGTAACGTGGTACGTCGATCATATAACCTATATCTCTATATCTATCTATCTACTACACTATATATTAACAACTAGATTACACGTGACCTTGGCCGTCAGTTGTTCACTATATACTACTAATATAACATCATACTATATATATAATTATATATATATATATATATATATATTAATATATAGTATCAATATATATATATATAATCTACAATCTTATTACTATCTCTCACTTTCTATATATATCTCTCTTTTCTATATATATATTATACTTATCTATTATTATATATATATATATATAAGTTATCATGATCCTCTCTCTTCTTCTCTTATATATATAATCTTTATACTACTTTTACTATCTATATCTTTCTCTTCTTATATACTATATATATTATCATCTCTTTACTCTCTCTCTATATACTCTCTTCTTCTCTCTTCTATCTACTATCTAACAGGGCTTACAACCTTAGAATCTCGGTTGGCAATACAACGCTTTGACCCAACTTATGTCGTTTTTAAAAGTGTTTCGCGTAATTATCCTTATTATATTCCTTCTAGTTCCTCTGCCTATACTAGATATAATTTTGAAGATAACACAAATACGACAAGTGGTATATATTCAACTATATCTGTAGTATATTTTGTATTATTATAATAAATTACATTATTGATTTTAACTTTATTTTAAGTTATTGTATATTGTGTGATTTGCTAAGGTATGTATATCGCTAAGTGTTGATATATGGATTCGTGGTGGTGTGCCTTCTTAAACTAATAAGTAATATTTCAAAGGCATATATATTATTTCATGCAACTACTTGGTGTTGAAATTTGGAGAGGTATTTGAAAAAGTAAATGTATGGATTGATATTCCCAACTATTTGTGTAGGAATACGTTGTATATTGTAAGTCATGAAATAACTAAAATATCTGTGATAAGTGTTTATGGTAGTTAGACTAGAGATTGAGCGCTTGTGGAGTTGGAGGTTGGAGCTCTAGTTATCTGTAGTGAAACCGAGATTGAAGATGAGGGTATGGATAAGCTGAAGATGATAGTGCGATAAAAATTTCCCACCTATAGGAGTGTGTTAAATTGCGATATCGAGCGTAAAACGCGCTAACATATAACACTCGCTCCTCATAGACCTCTGGACTCCCACGGAAAACAATGAATGAATATTACAAGAAGAGCGTAAGACCATTTAGTTCTCTCGATGTTGAAGTCAGATTCGGAGTCGACGCCTCTATACATAGGTGTAAGATTAGGATTAAAATGAGTGAGTAGAAGGGAGAAACGAGATTATATTTAAAAAGATAACATGTCATGAGAGTTATATGTATTACTCAAAAGTCAATATTATATTAAATATATAGTTTAAATATTAAATGTAAAATAATATAAATAATACTCAATTGCAAAATAAATGCAATTCAAAAATAAAAAACTTGAAATCTAAAAAAATATGTAAATAACAAGAATAAACAAACTCTTCACATAGAATTGATAAATAACATTATAAATGAAGAAGATATTAAATACAAATAGAAAGACAATTATAAAAAAAAAAAAAATAAACAATAATTATAATAAAGAAAATAAAATCGTTGATAATTAATGTTTCATTATTAAAGCTTTTGTAAAACATTTTGTTTGTGTGAAAAATACAAATTTTAATGAGAGACAATTAACAAGAAATTTAGTATATTTAAAATATATAATTTTAAATAAAATAAATAAAATACGATATATAATAATATATCCATATAAAGTAGTAAAACAGTCTTATAGCGTCGAGTATACAGCCATCTTAAGTACCCCCCTCATCCTAAGTTCCATTATCGTCTTATTGTGTTCATTTAACATAGGCCTATAGAGGCGCACGTACTCCCGATCACCACGCGCACGACATACGCAACTCTATTCCCAGAAGACGCAATTTCAAACACCGTCACATCGGTCCCTCTCATTGGCGGAACCCTTCACTAGTAACGGTAGAGATGAACATAGAACTATGAACATATCGTTATATATCTTTTATACTCGCAAAAAAAAAATCATATAAACCATCTTAAACATGTTTATATGGCGTTTGGGTTGAATGAACAGTTTTAGGTGAAGAGCAGTGATAATATACTTCTTGCGTTTTTGAACTCTCTCTCCGACAAAAACTGCCAGTGAATAATTATCTTTTAACTTTTCAAGAGGATTTCACACTTAATGCATCTTATTTAGCGAGGCTAAAATACGTACACCAATGTTCCAGCCCCCTAAAAACTTGAGATTATTGCGTTAAGAAAGGCCTTGTAACTTTTGCAATAAATTTTAGTTAGATACATTAAACTAGCTTTGTTTTATACATTTGTTAATATTTTTATAATAATAATAAATATTAATTATTTATTTACAAATTTATTCTCAATACGGTATTTTATAATATGTAAACTCTAAAAAATATAATTTATATATTATGCACAGATTGAGTATTCCTATAAGGCTTAAAGATCGTGTGCCACCACAACTCCTAATTTTCGATCTAATATATCATTACGATCTCTCTCACACTCATCACAGCCGTTCAGAAGCTCTGTGCTATGGCTCCCCTAAGTTTATAATCGTGTGGCGCTTAGAGGTTAACCCCAAATTGTAGATGATAAATATATGAGAATGCGTGGTGTTTTAGTGTTATTTTGTTGAGGTCTACCTATCGAATTTTAGACTCTGTGATTAAACTGTCCCAGTGGCGAGGTCTCGTCAATCGGAGGGGACCACACACACACCAATGTGAAAAAAACTGAGACAGATGTTCGTAAATAACACTTGCAAAATATTTGAGTGACGATATTCAGAGTAGAAGATTTTCTAGATAAGTGACATTTTAGTATTTTAGAGCTCTCTACGGGGAGAATGATAGACGCACCTAGAGGAACGCTCGAGATGCCTTGAAGCCTCACGTAATATAGTGCTGAGTCTGATATATATTATATATGTTAATATAAACCTAATTTACGGTATAATCATACTGAAATATATATTTAATTTGGTGTTTAAATATATATTTATAGTGTGTCGTAACTGATATATATTTTATAATAGTATTATTAAGATCATATATTTCCATCTTAGAATGACTATTGAGTGAGAAGGGGATATCTCTACTGACTCTCACAAAACATTATTAATTATTATTGACGTTTTTAAGCTGAAAACTCGGTATATATATTAATACCTTATTAATTAATATATTTTAGTATCATTGCTGAAACCTGTGTTTAATGTAGTGAGCACCCCAGGGATTATTATTTGATTCGTATGTGAGAACTGAAATTATAGTGAGTATTATCAGATGATATAATAGGATGTATTTGGAAGGCAAGCGGAGGTCTGTCGTTCAAGGTTAGTTCCATTTAAAGTATAGCATTCACAGTGGACCTTGGCTCAGACAGCCGCGGGTGATGTCTGCAGCGAGTGGGTGAAGTTTGTGAAAAATACTGTTCCCTATCAGTGTGCTCTTTTTTTTTTAGAGAGGCGGGTACCTCGTGATACATCCAAAATACTAAGTTAAGTTAAGATAGCTCCTAACCTCGATGTACTAGCCATTATAGATCCTCCACGAAGCGACGCTCATCGTGTCGATCGGTTCGTTTACAAGTCCCTGGTCTTAGGTGACGAAGTGGAAGTACATTGTTGTACTCCCTAATACTCATAGTAGTTGCAGTACTCTCTCGAGTCGCCTTGGAACAGTAGCGGATGTGTTGAAGTTGACGAACATACGGTCGAGAGCGAATCCAGGAATGACTGTGGTAGGGGTCAGGCTGACCGCATAGGTGTGAGCAACCGACCAATGAAAAGCACCCCTGGAAATAGAATGCGCATGAACCAGACAGAGTTTCCCAGAGGTAGCCCCGGGTCATCACCGAGTCCGCCTTTCGTGGAGTCCTCAGGATGGTATATACTCCGAGGTGGTTTGCCAAAGCCAGGTTGTATATACTACTCTCGAGAGCGAGGTGTAATATATGAATCTCTATCTGATCAGTTACTGATTGTGACATTACATTTGGTCTTTCCGTGGGATGGCGCATCTCGGTACACATGGTACGATGTCCCGGTTAGCAGACTCTCTCGGCGTCATATCTTGGCTCTAACTCAGCGATTCGCTATGTTAGTCTCAGAGTGGTCGTTTATTATTCCTGGCGCGAGTGACAATTATTATTTCTTGGTACGGACTGACATTTATATTTATTGCAAATTTGTACTTGTGTCAGCAAGACATTCATCATGTTTGCCGCATTGTCGAGCTTTTTCTCCGAACGTTGTCGATTGCAGTCCCATATCTATCATTTCGCTTATATCCGCATGTAGCTTCCTGCCTGTAATAATATGATATGATCCAGTGTGTCTTGCCCCTCACATAGCATGGTGTATTATCCCCATACCTATTGGCTGTGGCTTGGGTAATATATATAATAATTTATTGTAAATCTCTCTCTGTATGTTATATACAATAGTTAACAAGTTTTATTTATATCTCTCGCTCAGCGCAAGCATTAGAGATTATTAATCTTTATTCTGTGAAGCTTTATATCCTTCTTTTTCAGGGTGGCTGTTGATTTTTTTATTAATTTCGTGTATTCTGTTTTTTTATTCAGATTTTGTATAGATCTTCTCACTCTCTTACATTTAGTCATAAAATGGCATGTATACGCCATCCTTGTCATAATCTTGGTGATGCGCTGTCGTCTCATGATATGTGATATTTTTCTGTTTATATTCAATTATGCATATATATATCTACTGTCTCTCTAATATCATGCCATACGTTGTGGCAGTCATTTAGTCGGCGTTCACTTCGCTTTTTCTGCTCTAAGAATTATATTCTCCAGTGAGTCACACCCATTATTGTGAATTGTTTATCTAAGCAGAAGTTCCAATCACCCGTTCTGTGAATTTATGTATATGTGAGTACATGTTCATATTTGTTTGCTTTAGTTTTTCTGCATGTAGACGTAGTATATAATATCCTCGGCTAGTTATGCGTTTTCGTTTTTCTAATCATCAGGATGTATGTTGGATTCGTAGAACTAAAAATTTTATTCTTACTATGTAGGTAGTGCTCTACCATACTCATTTTGAAAATTATAACGGCGGCACGACGCTCATTTGTTCGTATGGGTTCGTATAGTCCTCTGTCAGACGAAGTGAATTCTCTCTCTTTCGATTCTTGAGTTATTGCAAAAATTCTGGTTTACGACATCAAGCCACAATCGCTTCAATGCCCCAACCCGCTGCTCTCAGGCCGCTTCTCTGAATTTTTGTGCGTCATTGATCTAGGTCTGAGTGCGTATGACTTCACAAGTTCCGATATGTGTGAATGAGTCGTCTTCTTTGACTCTATTGCATTAACACAAGAAGAGTCACCCATTCATAGTGTGATTGCGTGAATGAGCGTTGTTCGCTCAGACAGGGTAACGGGTGTTTCCTCTAAGCCAATCTTGGTCAAGTCTTATTATGGAATTGTGAGTATGATTGGTATTGGTTTACGAATGTGTGTTGTTTCTCTCTCTCTCTGATTGCTGATGTGGTCTTAACAATGATATATATGCAAAAGTCTATCGCAGAAAAGCTTTGAAAAACTGATATAGAGATACACTATTCAAACTATCTTTTTTTTTGTTTTTCAACGCGCTGTCTGAGGAATCAGGACTAAGTGGTTCATGTTGCAGAATACACTAATCTGCTACGACTCATATGTCTTTTAACATATTTGGAAAAAGCGCAGTGATTAGTATCTTGTTCTTTTAGGTTGACTAGATACTCGGACATTTAGGTCCATTGTGATGCGGCTCGAAACGTGGATAAAACTAATTTTTAATTAGCTATACGTGTATTCATAATCTGTCTAACCTAGGTCAGGATATCCCAACAAGAATGAGTTAGTCCCATTCGTCGGTCAGCAATGTCAGCTCTCGACTATTTAGTAACTTAGAATCCGTCGATCATAGTAACAAACTATTATGGGATATGTCTAAACTAGACTCATGATTATATTAACTCTTGATGTTAGCATCTCATTTAATTTAGGGGGTTAAAAGCACCCTTCTATTGGATTTTAATAAGCACCGATTTCTAAATTATATATGATCTAGTTTATATATTATTCGATATATTTTAGTACAGTGATATGATCTTTGAAACACTGAATTCCTGTCACCGACAGAATACCTCTTTCTTATTTCGTGTGCGATCATCTGCAGGTGGGCTCAGCCAAATCGGTTAACAAGATAGCGTAGAGTCCTGCCGTGAAATTGCTCTACCTATATCGTCTGAAACAGACCGAACTTCTCCAGTTGTTTACCCAGTAGAGTTTGTGAGTTCCTATGGGCTGCCGACGCTATACAATATGTTTCATCGTACTAAGTCATATTGCAAAACCCATTTAATTAGGGCGCAGAACAAGCCTCAGCATCTTTTTGTCACTGTCACTAGTTCGGAGTGGACGCTTGACAGCTCCTGGATTGTTGTGTCCTAGATAACTCAGGCAAGCAACCGCGAAATCAAGAAGATGCCGTGTGTACTCCTCCGCCATCTCACCTAGTGCTAATCTGTTCTATTTGACGATATTGATGGTTCTATACTTATGATATCTGTACCCTCTTATTTCCAGACCATAGTTCAGGCGTCCTACCTGAATATACATTTTAATTTACACCTTGAATTAGCTATACCGGCCCCATGTGTAACGTTACACCACAACACGCTAGCTCTCATCTTCAATATCTTAATGACCTCCTCACTCTGTTTGTGTATCCACATATAAGGTGATATTTAATGCACCAAGCTCATCATTTACCATTTCCTATTTACATACTAAACTTTATTCATTAATTCTACCATTCTGCTATCAGACTCGTTTCTCCCTTTAATCATCTCAAATATCCTATAATAATATATTGATACTCAGAACATTATTTATTATTTACTCTAGTATTTATCTGCCTCATATCTCAATTATACTCAATAATCTTTACACAGAATGATAAATAATCTCTTCATCAAAATACCAATAATCTTACTCTTATTATTATTTATTATCATTATTTATTATTATTATTAGATATTTGATTTACTCTATTCAAATACTCTCTCATTACTTTTTTATACTCAAACTGATATAATGTATCCTGCCAATAGAACTATCACATACTCTACAATATAATCTTATCACCCATCGACAGCCATCAACTTATCCACACACACCGCACATCATCGCCACACCATCAAACACCTATCACACATCATCCACGCGACATAATCGACACTAAGGCACCACATATGCAGAGGCACCTCCATCAACATACTCTTTTCTATTATCTTTCACATACTATACTCTAGCTATATCGAGCCCATCACCATTGCATATTTACTAACTACTCACCTGCATCACTACCTGCGTGATTCTTCTAATAAACACACGAATAACCTCTCCAACCCAGTACGTTAACATAATAAATATCAGTAATATATATAATCTACTTACAAGCAATTATTCATCTATAATACATATATCTAAATATGTTATTAAATTTATACATTAACACTATTGGAATTAACTTGCATTTCGAGTATACATTCAGTTATAAACATATAGAGCTCAATCAATAAAACTGATATAGTTATTCATTTATATATTTACTTATTTAATAAATACTATTAATATTACTATAAATTATACATAAACAATTATGTTTCATACTATTATATTAAATAATGCATAATATATACTAATATAGTGCTATCATATGAATAGTAATAATTAATGTACAACTTAACAAATAACTTTAACACAGCTTTTCAGCATCATTAAATATACATGTTAAGCATATATATACAAAGTTCTACACTAACTTTAAACATCATGATGTAAAGTAAATTAACTTACATACAAAACGTAACCTTATTTATCATACTTTTATTCCATAAGCATTAATCTTACTAATAATACATATATAATAACGGTTAATTAACATCACTATACAGTAATATTTAACTAAACATTATCATAATCTTGTTCTATAATTATCATAATATACAGACCAAGCGAATAACTTGCAAACATAACAAAGTTTTTAAATATCAGTTAAAAATAACATTAATAAGAATATTAAATTGCTATTGAATATAAAATTAATTATTATGTTATAAATTCTATTGTTTATATCATGATTTTTATTACGCAGTTAAATCAGTAAGATATCTATTACCAATTATGAGCCCTTCCATCACCCCTCACACCACGTAACTACTTTTGATACTATTGAATTTCTAGATCATGCTCTTATTTCGAGTATCATTTCGGATTAAACATAACACAAAAATAATTCTTTATATTACTAACCATCGGAATATATCATTAGATTCGCAGTCTGCAATAAAATACTATATAACATATCTACCCAACCATCTCCGAACGCAGATCTTAATCATATCATGGAGCCATAGACCTACATATACACCAACGGGCAATAAACTTACCACAATTAACATAATTTTCTGCTCATCTATAATACATAACAAGTTATAAGCTATCACTAAACACATCACTAAACTGATACCTATTCAACATTTTTTCATAGACTATAGCTCATGCACTCCATCCTGTCAGTCTGTAGATTACTATTATATATGATAATCTCTATATTTAGATTTTAGATCTTATTGCATCAAGTTGTTAAATTATTTATCATAAAATTATGTGATAACGTTTACTATACCCTATAATCATGATAAATCAGTAATCTCAATCACATACCCAACCTACTATCCTGTCCAATCATTTCTATTGTCTATGATTCAATGTACACTAATTTTCAGAGTATCATTGAAATATAAACTAATTATACAAAAATTCAAAGTTCTTTATTATACAAAGATCAATCTATATAAATTAATATGTTGTTGACGTAAAATAGTTTCCACATTAATAAAGCTTACTAGTCTATTCAATCTGAAACTATGCATATTATACCTCAAACGAAAATCCTAAACACATTCTTAACAGGATATATGAGTAACGTTAACAAAGTTCCATTATCTTAAACATCAGTAAGTTAAATAACTAACAATCATACAAAACATTAAATCTAACATTCATCACTTTATCATACATTCAATTGATTAAATTATTTAAAAGTATTTACTCAATTTAAATCATAGTAAATATTATTACCAAAAATTTAATCATTAAACTCTAGTATTCACACAAACTAGATATGAGAAGGATACTCGATGTAAAGACAAACAAAGTAAAGTACTCCAGTAAGCTATAAACTCATAGAACATAACATTACTAACACACACAAACCAGAAGATATATAATAATACAGCCTAGTTCGTTAACAATCCTTATTCAATAAAGCCACATACGAGGGAAGTTAAACCCAAATAGTTGCAAACATAACCCATCCACAAAGTTCAATAAATATATCAATATATATTAATTAAAGTAATATATTTATATATATCTACTATCTAATTCATAATCCATTATATAGATTATCGTATTTCTGAGACCAAAATAACTATGTGAGATATAATAATGTGTCTGTATTCATGAACTATTAAACCGAACTCTAAAAGACGTGATAAAAATTCCATAAATTTTATAGTTTTTTATGACACTGCCAGTTTACCGAGTCAACATACAAACAACCTCGAGACTACTCCGCTCTCTCGCCACCTGTGTTCGAGCACTTGTGACCCATCGCCAGTCCACACTTACCTTCTTTGGCAATCGTAATACTGAATATTTAATTTGAAGCGCTCAAGCTCAACAAATTAATATTCTGTTTTTAGTTCATTTTATACTGTGGATTATATACCCATAAGTGCGCTCGGATTCCAGTTATCAAGTCTCTTTCCTCGTGCTATCGGCGGTCACACAGTCAGAATACCTATGCAACGGGGAAGCATGTGGTTTTTGCAGCATTTAAAAGCTTAACATTAGGGCAATTACAGGACAGAATATACCTGGACTACGCGCTCTCAATTGACTCAGCAAATATAACATTTCGCAAATAACGCCGATTGAACTACTAACTTAGTAACAGCAAAGTTTCTATACTTATGACGCACAACTATAACTTAGTACTTCTCACCAACACAGAAGATAACAAAAACGTATATAGTAAACGTTATGTCACCACAACTTAATTATCTAAACATATCCCTCTAAACATATTATGTAATACATTAACCCTCAATACTCCCAGAAATTATACTGGGTGTCTCCGGGTCTTCTCGGCTCCGTGAATTTTTTCAGGATTTCGTCCAACTAAGTTGTACTGTGGCACTAAATATAGGCATAGCAATATGAATGCGAGATTTCTTTTGATCTCTCAAGACCCACGCGTCTATCTCCTCTATTTGGCGTAAGCAATTTACAAATGTTTCATTCTATATTATACTATAAAAAAAAAGCCCAAATACTGCCAAGTGCTAAGATCATAATAACGAAGATATGAACATAGGATACACCCCGCACATAACCTCTTGGTCTCCAGCATATTCCCGTTAGACTGCCGCGCACTCACTAGAATATAAACAGTTACAGACACTAAGGTATAATCGCGAAAACAGTATTTTCTCGAAAAATTAGCTCTCAAGACCAACCGATCACTATGCTAGTAACGTCAACTCCTTAGGCTAAAGCTGATAAATAATAGCGAACTTCTTTGTGAATCATAACTTTATCCTAATGGATACAGCTAAGTGATTCCGGTACCGCGATTCTCTGAACTCCACGATCTCTATACTCTCTTGAACTATTCGCAACTCACCTCAAAGAGTTGGTCATATGCTATCTTAAACATATAAATGTATCTAACCATGTCTTAATTATCATACAGATCAAAACGTGGAATATACAAGCACATGCTATATACTCATAACAAAAGTTTTATACGCTCATAAATATCACACAACATAATAAATAAGAGATTACTTGAGATAAAATATCACAGCAAAATTGAATAGTTATTTTATCTGATATTATTAATAAGAGACTCTCAGTAAATCATGAGCCTAAAGGACACTCAGTGAGCAATATCACTCGCCATCAACCACGGCGTTCACAGGCCCTCCTGCCCGACCAGGACCTTTAGAGTCTCATTCGACTCTAGTTACTTCCTATCGCGTTAATATCCTGGGAACTGAATAGTGCTCTATTCTCTCGACTTAAAATAATATACCATACATATGTTATTTAAATTGGTTCAACCACTTCTTAAGACTCGCGCAAACTTGTCGACATTATTTTTTCATGCGTAACTAAAAGAATTCAAGTGTGAATTTATGTGAAAACATTTATAAATACACAACAATACCTTAATCCCTAGCTCATTCCCACAAGCTTCATACGGGCATCACGTCATAATTCCTCACAGACAGCACGCAGCTAACCCGATATATCGGACTTATCCGTCTACTGAATACACGTGATATCTGAAACTAAAGGTATAATCTACATAAGTGCCAATCATCATATATAGCATAAAATGTATACCTGAGCATCCAGCGTAAAAAACTCTCAACAGCATTTTCACTACCTTTTTTTTCGAGTCAATCACTCTTACCCATATCATTTTTAATTTTACATTAACACTATTATTTACGTCGCATTTCGAGTGTAAAGTTATTTACTCATTTCCCAATAAAAAAATACATTTTCAGAAATTAAGACGACTCATTTACTCACTAGTGCTCTAACGCGCACATACCTCTATGGTCTACAGATTCATCACGGTGTGTTCATCACGATTCTCGTAAATAACGCGGTATCACGACCAGCAATCTATATAAGGATTGGTAACCGCATTAAAGTGTAATGAATGTAACAAACTTTAGCAAACTTAACATCTCTCAGTAACAAGTACTCTTACATGTTAAGACAGTATTAATACTAATATCATCATCAGGTACAACTCACATACTCTTCTAATCTACCAAATAAAGGTTATATAATCCAGGGGCAAATATAGGCTTAACCTAACGGTTAACCTTCTTCGACATCCGGTTATCCAAGGAGCACCGACTAAGGTTCTTATCTGGAATATGTTTAGTTTCTTTTGAATACATTTGTTTATATATTCCGTTTTAAAGATGCATTAATATAATATTTTTCACTTCTAAAAAAATATATTTTGAAATAATAAATTCATATATCCCAGCTCCGGTACTATTACTTAACTTCCGCTCGGTACTCCTTACTATTTGTTTCTTAACACTGGGGGAAGGAAAGGTTTTGCGCGAAAGTTTTACGTATTTTTCTTTACATATACTTATATTATTGAAAAATGCTTGTCAGGAAACAATCTGGCAATTAAATAAGTTTCACCTAAATAAATATTTGTTAAAAAATTGCTATATACCCAGGATTCACTGGCTATCCTCAGCTCCGGTTACCGATTCCGGATAATACCGATAAACTATAAATGGTTTCTATGAAACTTTTTACTGTATTAAATTGAATTATGCGGGTCTAAGACGTGATACTTGCTTGTCGGTGAAATACATAATGGAAAATTGTTCACCTAAAAAAGAGTTTATACGTTTTGGCGAGCAAAAGACTCATACCTCTGGCTCCGGAGCGGTCCTGTCTGCTTCTAGACCTTATTGAATCCGGCTCCGTGTTACTCAGTCGGATACGTGCACAACTATTTGCGCTCGTAGTTCTGATCTTGAAGGATATCGTGCTTAAGCTTATAGTGTTGTGAAGAGGTTAATTTGTTTAGCTTAGTCAATTTACTTTTTCTGCAGATATCAAATTTATTAGTATCGAAAATAGTGTGTTAGCTCTTTTCTTTTGATAAATGGAGTAAGTATTAAACCTTTGTAATATACCCTTTAAGATCCCGGTCTCCTAGTAAATCTTCCGGATCCTGGAGTACCTGACTATAATAAGAGTATATAACGTAAACTATTCATTTATCGTGAGAGCCATTGTGTTCTCTCAATCCGATGCTGGATTCACTTTCGTATCTTGAGGGTACTATCTCAATTTATTTCAGAGATCTGATATAATAAATTAAAATAATATTTTGAAAATTAAAACTCTCAATCTCGGATATTAGGTACCCATAGTTACCTCTTAGCCTTTGAAACTATCCAGGTGCTGTGCACGAGCGGGTTAAGTTTTCGAGTTACACGTGCTCGCGCTCTGCCGGATTACTGAGTACGTTAGTAGTTTTATAGTACATGGAACTTGCTACGTTATAATGTGTTTGGTGAAGGGTAATTTTCGGTTGATTTTGTAGTCACGATGGTGCGTGGGGCAATAAAATTTTCATCTATATAGTTAAAGTATTGTTTTCCTTGTCTGATAAATAAACTTATTATATTTCTTGTTTCAGGTTTATTTTTATATGGATCTTATTGCACCTCTCGCTGCTCTTGATATCTCTTAGGACTCCTGACTAAATAGACTCGGCGGCTTCTGCTTGAACCCCGTTTATCCAGGATCCCGATACATACAGGGACTCTCATGGGTTAGTAACTATTCTCGAAAAAAAACCCTGTTCATAGCAACTGTTCTTGTGTCTTTTTACTCGCAACAAATCTGGGATATATCATTCTACAATTCGAAAATTATGATTTCTATATCAAAAATAAAGATATCAAATAGTGGATTAAAAGGTCCTGATAGCTGGCAGAATTCCGGCGTAGCGGGAATCTCAGACTCCCGTCACGGATCCGGATCCAACTAAGGTTTCTGCACTATCTTAAAATTGTTCAGGCACTTCTTTGGGCAATAAATTTTTCATCCGGAATATAAAGAATATGTTATTTTCGAAATAAATTTAACCATAGTACATTACACTGGATACTCTAGGCACTCGCGGCTCCTCTCAATAAATAACTCTTAACGGACTCACTCCTATATACCAATTGCCTCGCTGCGATATCTTGATTCAAAATCACACGCGATTCACTTCTGGATCCGGATTGAATGTGAGTATGTTTTGGTTGACACTAATAAACTTGGTAAATATTGTTCTAGTAACGTTCTTTCATCGAGTCTATTCTCGGAAATTTTTTGCATACTGCTAATAATAAATTTAAGATATTTTATGTTGTGTAGATAAAAAATTTTTCTTGTTAAATATTTTCACCACAGGCTCCTCGGGTGTCGAGACTCCTGTCTCCAAAGGCTACTTACGAGGCCTTTCACATATCTGTTCTACCATCAGATCTGAATGGCTCCTTGAAAACCGGAAATGCTTGACTAAGGTTTTCTGTACTATTGGATAAGTTGTACTCTGCTCTCAGTATACGTTGCTCTATGCCTTGTCTCTGGAGCTACTTAATTTTATTCATACCTAAAAATGAGGTTAGTGGGTTTATTATAGGAATAAAAACATTTAATCATAGCTTAACTCAGGTTATACACACGGTGCTGCTTGGTTCTCTCCTCAGGTGCTGCGCGGCTCCTCAGGCTCTCGGTCCGTTGCTAAGGGCAATATCTCGGTTGGCCTGTCCTCAGCTTTCGTGGTCTATATTCTCAGCTACTCTCGTGGTGATTACGCTCTCTATATCATAGTACGTATGTTTTCTGCATCTTAATTATTCGTGAAAAAATAGACCTTACATGTTCATATAATACATACATATGGTAATATATTCTTTCATCGTCTGAACTTAGCAATAATTTATTTTTCCAAAGGCGTCACGGCTACTTTTGACTTTTGTGCCGTATCTTCGAGTGTTTCATATCGCGCACTGACGCGACACTATGAATTTTACCTTTCGTGATTAACATATCTTTCGAAACTGTAAATTCAAAAAGGTTATTATTAGCTAGATAATTTCATAAACTCTATAAAACTTTATATTCAATGCTAAAAGTTTGGACTATTCTTCATTGTGAGAAAAAAAAAAGTGTTAGATACCTGCTAACCTTTACTACTCACCCAAAACCTTGCGGCTTTCCGGCTCCGGCTCCGGCTCCGCTCCGGCTGCCTGGTTCCTTTTCTCCATTTAGTTTGAGTTGTCCTAACTTTGAGAGTAAATAGTCCGTATAAGAATGAGCTAATGGTTATAGGGATTTGTATGATTATATTCGAAAAGATTAGCGTAATATTATGGATGCTGTTATATGTATATGATATAACTAAAAACATTGTTGTCTTGATCCTAACTCACTCGTGTAGATTTTCAATTCTTGACTGGAATTGAAATTATTTTAGTTCGACACCTCTCTAGATAAATTTATGAGAATTAAAACAAACTATTTAGAATTTTTATGTAATTAAATAATGATGAATGTGAAATTGAAATTTGAGGATATCTATTTTTTTAGCTTTAATATACTTTTTGAAGTAATTAATAATATATTAACAGAACATGATGTATAATGTGTTAGTATTAATATGCATTCTTCATATTTAAATTAGGGTGGGTTCTTAGTTTATCGAATGTGTCTCCTCCTTAACTGACTTCTCAACGTACATAGTTATGAATCACAAGATGGATTTCAAGAATACAGATTCAGCTTGTGATATTCCTGAGACTTATACACTTTTTATAGATACGATAAATTAATCATAAAAGCATGGTAATATAATATTAGGTATATATATTAAGTAGGTATACATGTCATCACAGTTTACGATTATGGAGTGTTGTACTGCGCAAGAATACTGTCTCAGCGATCTCTAAGATCTCTAGCCAGAACTATAGTAAAATTAGTTACCACTATATTACCTTTTTTAAGTAATTTTATTATTCAAAGAATATACATTTTATTTTTTATGTTTTGGAGATAAAACTTTTTGATTTTTATATGGTTATATTGGTGAATAATAACCTTATTGTTATGTATGCAACCTATTTTAGTAGTGTTTTACCTTCCCTCGTTATGATTCGTTTATATTGAATTATAGTTTTAACCGACCAGCATTGTTAGTTTTATTCGAATCCTGGTTGCTTGTCCCCTGATGTATGTGTTTATATACGTACTGTTTTCATGTGTGCATAGGATTTAGTCTACTCTCATACTGAGGACGGTAAAACTTTACCTCTTAGCATTATGTCGTGTGTGACAGTCGTTTCTAGTGCAAGTGGTTATTAGATATCGCATGTGTAGCCGCACGTAGGTTATTTACGAGAGGCTCTACTAGATAAAAATTGATATATACGCGAGAAGTACTTTCTGCTTATACCACGCGCAGAGCTTAGTTTAATATCGTTAACGATATTTAATATTATTCCCTGTACCCCGGAGTTTGTGTTCTACTACAGTCGTGGAATGGATTATTGTTTTTGTATGGAATTAGTGAGGTCTAACTAGTTACTGATTGTTAAGTATGGAATTTTTAACGGGTACACCATTCTGTGTGCATTGTGTATTAAGTAAATTGTGTTTAGGTGTCAGTACCTCTAGAGAGCGGTGGTCATAGCCCAATTATGATAGCTAATCAAGGATATATCGCTAAATACCCATGAATATCAAGCCGTGTTACTTATCTGGCTATGAGTGGTCCAGGGAGACACGACTAACCTCCTCTCCTGGCATGTACGTCGAAACAATATATTGATTGCATCTTTGGTAAAAGAGATAGAGATTCTTGATCAAATTATATAATGTAGTTGTATTTTTGTCAGTGCTCCATATATAATGATACTCGAAATGTAGGATTCCTGTGAATTCATAGTTACATGATCAAATTGAACCCCTAGTGATCATGATTGGACATCTTAGATAATTGATTTAATGCCCATGCGTTGGCGTGGGGCGAGCTCCCTGTTATGTGCGCATATCGCCACCTGAAGTTGTCAGCTTAGAGCTGTGTAGGGTATGTAAAAACGGATATACACATTTTAAGGTTTAAAATAGTCTCTGTTGATCTGCTTAATGCAAATCGGATTTCGCAAAGTATTTCTCGTTAGTATGCTTAATCTAGTCATTTAGTCTCATAGTATCATCTTGAAGTAGTAATGTCGCGAGTCACTACGAATATGCGAGGACGGCGTCATTGCTCAGCATCTGACTGTGGAGATACAGGTATAGTGGTGTAATGTCCTCTCGAGTCTCGATGTGTTATAAAGAAATTAGCTCATCTCTCAGGGACGTGGTGTTTGTTCTATAGATAGTGAGCAAAGATTATAGATTAGTGTGCATTGGAGATGATTTTATTTGCGTCTTAGTTTATTCGCCCGTATGTGTGTTAGGTTTGTCGTTGTACATTATATTTTTACTTCAGGTTATACTATATTTCCAGTTTTATTAATGGCTTAAAAAAGAATCATTATTGCTATTTACTACTAATATAATATAAGCATATTTATATTCCATATGTATAATTAAGCACTATCATCATATTTTACCATCTCATTATCTTTTTAATTACCGAAATGATTATCATTACGAATAATATATAATGACTATGAATACAATAGTTAAATAGATCTCATAAAAGGTTCTAGTAGGTATATATATATATATATTTATCACTATATTTATATAGTAATATAATATATATATATATTATATTATATATATATAAGAGAAATGCAATCCGCTTCTGAAATCAAATTATGTATTGTGTTAAAGCACCCCCCTGATGGAAGTGCATTATTTTATCGGCATGCTTGGATATCTGATGACTGTGACTCTCATATCAGATTTGAAGGCGTGTCGCCTAATTGTATCTACCACTACGCGTACGAACTAAGAGGACTTAAGAAGATAATGTACACCGACATAAGAGTATAATTACTTATTCCTAAACGATGACTATTAATTTTTATTATATATGTTATGTGTTGACATTAAATAACTTTATTATTAGTTATATGTATTATATTGCAATTATATTCTCAGTGAACTTATGGTCTGAGTATGGAGATTTAAATATTAGACTCATACATAAAGGTTATTATTTGATTTAAAATTGTGTTTTGCTCCCTGCAATATGGTTATACTAAATTATACGTTTTTAATTATAAATTATTATATATTATATGTTTTTTAGCAATGGGAACTCATCGTCTTACGAGTTAGAGAAACAATGAAAAGGTTTTTACCAACTAGGTTGAGGTGTCCTCGGTCGCGTTTAGTTACTTTACTGGGGTGTTAAGTGCGGTACTCAGGTGGATTATGTTCTGTGACGAGCTCTCACTAATTAATGGTACAGACGGGGCGGTAAGGCTGCGGCTTTCTTTTCGACGAGTGTCTGCTGTATCTCCCTGGGATTCCTTTTTCTCCGGTTCCACCTCCTCACACTGGATAATACACCCATATCTTTGGAGTGCATAAAGAGGAAGGTGAGGAAAGAAAGACAAGATTTCATGTTCTAAAGCTAGTTGAGTTAGAGTTTAGTCTAGCACGACTCGCTGTTCTCAAAGATCTTCTTTATCTATGCTTAGTCATATTTAATTAATTGTGGAAAACATTTAGTTATGTTAGCATATATTATTTGGTCTGTATAGTTATAGTATATAATATAAAAGATAACTTTGGCCATATGTTACTATGTATTTATCCGAAATGTAACTCGAATGTATATATTAACGTTAATATTATATTTAAGTTGATTAATGTAAAATTATAACTATTGATATATATATTTAGAGAGATTAGTGCTTGAAAAAGAGTAATGTGTGAATGTGTTACGTTTTGTACGCTGTGGTAGGTACTTATTATACTATAATAGTGATCTACTCTCCAGTTTATATAATAAGGTTTAAGTTACGGTAAATGATATTTATTGTACCAGGCTAATGTATTAAGTAAAGCGTCTTATATATATATATTGTGTAGTTATTATAATATATATATATATATATGATGTGTGTTGTGTGTGTATATATATATAATATATATATATATATTATATATGTATATATGTAGTTATAGTAACGATATATATATATCTATTACCCTCCTACTGTATATATGTATATATGTGTAGGTGTGATCCATATAGTATATATATATATATATATATGTGTATGGATGTTTAGTGTGTGGTATAGTACTATATTCACTATAATATATAATGTGTTTATGTATTAGTATATATATGTATGTATATAGTTGTGTGCTTAGTTGGACTAGTCTTTAATGATATATTGATTTTATTATATATGTGTTCTAATATATTATATTGATAATAACATTAAATAGTTTAGAATATTATTATATATATAATAAAAATTAAATTAAATAACTATATATAATATAATAATTTAAATAAAATAATTTAAATAAATTAATATTAAGATTAAATAATATAATAATTAAATAATAATTAAAATAAATAATAATTAAAATAATAATAATAATAATAATTAATAAGTAAATAATTATATATATATATTAAAAATAATAATATAATGATATTATAATATAATATAAATAATTAAATTAAATAATGAAAACAATAAATTTACATATTTATAAATACTTATAATTCTTAATAGATAAAAAAATAGGGTGTTTATATAAAGTTAAATAGCGACAAATAGAAGGGAACTAGAAAGAAGAAAAGAGTAATACTAAAAATTACGGTAGTGTATTACAATATATATAGATATATAATAGATTAATGTAATAGTCAACTTTCCTCTAGAGATATTTCATTTGGTACTGTACTATATATATAATATATATATATATATATATCTGATTTAGAATGAGTATGCATTGCATAATTGCAGTTCTATAGCTGGATTGGCTTAATCCCTTGAGTTATACGTATATTAATAATAATTGTACGTAATGTATAGGTGTCTGGTAAGTAGTGTATAGTGCAATACTATTACCAACCTAATTTAGTACTTAATGATATATGCTAGGACCTGCAGGGAATGATCGGTGAGCACGGCTATATATAGATGTTATTGTATTGATGATATCTCTATGTTGAGGTAAATTATAAAAATAATAATAATATAAATAAATATAATAATTAAATAATATAAATTATAATATATAATAATTAATATAATATAAATAATATAATAAAATTATAAATTATATAACGATCTCATGTTAAAATATAATATATGCAAAACCATTGTTTGCATCCGGGGAAATATATTATTAATAGTAATGAATTGGGGATATTGCTCCTTCGATGAATATCCGCTGAAAAATTGTTCAATGTGTTTTCCTTTGACATTTCAAGTTACTTTTTTAAAACTATTTAATTAGGTTATATATATATTATATATATATATGTCAGATCCTCATGAAAAGTTCAGGAGCAAATTTTGTTAGTTTTCAAATTATTCAATATTCGATTTTCGGAAAATAATTATACATTGCGGCCTCCAGGACGATACAAGCACAATACGTTAAGCACGTTAGTTGCTCTATATTATATTTTCATTACGGAACTTGTTAAATTTTAATAATAATACTATTTTAACATAATTACTAGTGACCAGACAAACGCAACTACGGTAAAATTATCATAACTAAACCAACATTTCATAACAACTAATACCAATCATATCAAGACTAACTCTAGCAACTCGAATGCATAATACAAACATACGTTAACATCTATATTATATCATCTGCCTCAACAACATAAAAGTATACTTATACTAAGTGTACAAAGATAATTTTAATTTTATATAATTATGCTAGATAATCTATATACAAATAATAGTAAATATTTATTAATATGACTTGAAGTTCTTTAATGTTCCAAATTAAGTAATCAATAAACTGGTATCATGTGTATATATATATCTCTCTCTCTCGGAGTTATAGGGTATGGGGGCTGTATTGGGGTGTTTATGTTTGAATTTAATGATTACTTGCTTAAGTAATATATAGGGTTATAAAAATGCCAAATATATTTATTTATATAGTTTAATAAAAGCGTATATAATAAAGGTAACAGATATAAATTATATTATACTTGATTTTTATAATATATATACTTATAGAGGTTTAACTAAATGTGTTAAAAAGAAAAAATAGATACAAATATAACCAACTAAATAATACCAATACTAACATTGCAAAAACTGCGATTTTCTTTGGAAATATTCATAAAACAGGAATTTTCTTACACTCTCCAGATTAATTTTGCTTGTCATAAATTGAATATAAAAAATAAAAAATTTAAAAGAATCATAAATGTAATTATTAGGATTATAAATTTAAGAATATTACTAATACAATTCATAATTTAACATGTAATTTCCTTACCCAATAAAAATCATAAAATAAAAATTATAAAAGTTATCATCAGTGGCGAGATAAAGAATATAAAAAATAAATTACTTAATATAACATATTATATAATATTTATGGTTTAAAGTATTATCAACTAAAATTTATAATAAAAATAATAAACATAAAGTATAAATGTTAAAATAAAAATACTATTAAATTATAATCAAAATAGATCAAATGTAATCAAACTCGCTAATCATTGCCCCCTTAAGTGATAATACTGAGGAAGATCATTGTGTAGTCCAAGTTGCTTGAGAATGATACATTCTTGAGAATGCTCTAAAAAGTTTGAGTTCTCTCTATACAATTAGGTGATCGACATTAAAATCTATTAATTATTTTGAATATTAAAAAAATCATAGTAAAAAATATAAATAAAATCATAATAAATGACGATATAAAGGTATTAGCGAGTGATATAACACTTTATTTAAGCATTATAAAAAATTAGTTTTTTTATAGTGAATGAATGATATTTTTTTAAGAATAATTACTAAAATATATAGTTAAAAATATTAAAAAATTATTACTCTTCACATACTCACACTCCTCATCGCTTAAGCCTGTAGGTAAAAGTTAAAATGAAACTATAAATTAAATTATATTAATAAATTGTAAAGAAAAAAATATTAAATTGATATATTATAAAAATGACATAAATAACAATAAAAATATATATTATGTTTTATGATAATATTAATAATAAAGATATAATAATGAGGAAATTTGTGAATATAAATATATAAATTGATCAGTCTATATATAGTCTAAACATTTTAGTGAGGTAAAAACGGTTATCTATTTATCAAGTATATTAGGTCAATGTCAAATATTGACGTAATAATTGATACATGTTCAAGAATTTAGAATACATAATTATAAAGCTACTTATATTATTATAGTGAAATTCTTAACGTATTATAATGATATATGTTATGTGGAAAAAAGGAGTGTATTTAAACGAATCCTGTGGAGTTTTTTTGATAACCTACGGCACATTACTGCGCGACGCCAATGGCTCCGCATAAGAGAGAAACTCTTCGAGCTGGAGAAAGATAGTCATTTCTTAAATTTAACAAAATATTTGCCAAAACACTTAATATAAAATTACATAAACTTTCGTTCCTATCCTAAAACGACATGAAGATGTGCCACACTGCAAAAATAAAAATTTAACAAAACAAAAATTATGTTATCCAAATAACTCGTGTTATTGTGATAAATGTCCTATCATTTCCTATACAGCTTTTTTTGTTCCATTTATCTTATACTTTTTTTAAAAAAAATTGTGGTGCTTATTTATCCCGTCCACTATTCTTTTCTTTATTTGTGTTATTATGTTTGGCTTACTTTTGTGTACATATTTCTCCTTTATTTTATATCTGTATTTTGGAATTCTTTCGATTGAATAGTTTTGAAAAGAAGGAGATTACTGTTTTTAGTAAACTTTTAAAACCATAGAGGAATTGGTGTTCATTTGGTCAACGTGAATAGTGTGATTTATATATGAGGATGCGCACATGGAACTTAGCTGCACATGGTTACGAGACACGATTTGGTGACTCCGTCATTTTTCGGATGTTCATTAGGTTAAAGCGTCATCCGGATATATTATAGTTCGAATACATTATAAATTTAGAGAACGACTATGTTGAAAATATCGAGTGGATCTACTCCAATGCTTAATAACGGGGGGTATGATAAACCTTCATTTACAGGGATATTATTGTAGACTCACATTGTGATAAGTCACTTCAGCACCGAGCTGCGAGGCGACCAGCGCTGGTGAATACGTAGGTTTTAGGTTTCTTTGGAAGGTGGGCGATGGTTCAACTCCGACTCCTCTGGACTCAGCCTCCTTCTCCAAACTCTTTCCTTCTCTGACTCCTAATTTCAGCCTTCCACGATCAATAATTAAATCCCGCATGGAGTCAGACGGTAGGGCGAAACTTGATATGCGCGCAAGGTTAAGGTATAAGAACAAACTGAATTAGTAGTGATTGTGGTTATAATGTTAAATAAACATTAACATATATATATATATATATATATATATATATAGGTATATATACTACGTCTTTTTTCTAATTGATGTGCTTATTCCTTTAATAAATCACGTAATAGTAATAGTATTGTATGAAACAACATTTCATTCTTATGTGTGAAAGGTAATGTTCTAGACTTTTCTGATGGTGTAGATGCAAGAATGAGCATATTATATAAGTTTGAGGTCAGAGTTGGAGAAAGTATGAGACTTCGTGTTAAGACATGTCACACACACAAGGTCTTTTCTTCAAAGGAGTAGGTATGAGATTGGAGAGTATAAGAATAATGCAATAGTTCCATGGAATGAAAAATGGGGTTAAAAGGTCCGTCAGAGCAGGAGGGGTTGTTAAAGCGGAAAGCTCGTAGACTCTATCCTTTTAAGATGCTCTAGACTCAATCCTTTTAAGCTCTAGACTCTATCCTCTTGGGCTCTAGACTCTATCCTTTTAAGCCCTAGACTCTATTCCTTTTAAGTTCTAGACTCTATCCTCTTAAGCCCTAGACTCGATCCTTTTAAGCTCTAGACTATCCTCTTAAGCTCTAGACTCTATCCTTTTAAGCCATAGACTCTTATCTTTTTAAGCTCTAGACTCTATTCCTTTTAAGCCCTAGACTATCCTTTTAAGATGGGATGTCTGAGTTATGCATCCTAACTCCATATAAGGATGTTGACGGCTTCTGTAAAGAGCAAGCAACTGAAAGAAAGATCTCGATAAGAACTAATAAATAACCAATAATAACATTAAAGAGGATAAGGGAGAGTATATATATATATATATATATATATATATAGTATATATATATATATATATATGATATATAGAGCATATATAAATAAAAAGGAGAAGATATATATATATATATATATATATATATATATATATATATATATATATATGATATATATATATATATATATATATATATATGGAAAGTTATTTTTAACGCCCACACGGAACGGGGAGCTCGGATCAAAAAAATTTTTTCACAGGTAGCACTATGATACATAAATAGATGTTCTAGGGTCTGAAATGAAATTTTTTTTTTTTTTTTTTTTTTTTTTTTTTTACCTGTTCTAGGGGCGAAATTATATATTATTTGTAAAGGTATTACACGTATAATGTAGGGGCTCGAGCCGAGACAAAACAGGGGGACGTTTTCCATACCCCGTAGGGGGAGGGCGGAGGAACCCCACGACACCCAAATACCAAAGAGCGGGGGTTCCGAGACCCTCCCCGAGGGGGGGGAAGGTCCTACCCCGTAGTTCCCCCGGGAAGGCCGAGAGACCCCGACTCCTACCATCGGTGCAGACCCTTGGGTAATTTTTAATATTTTCCTTACTAAAATTTTACCAGGATTCCAAAATGTATTCCTTTTCGCTAAGTATTGTAGTTTTTGAGATATGATTGTTTTTGTTTTTTTTTTTTTTTTTTCATTTCGACCCTAAACGTCTATTTATGTATCATAGAGTTACCTGTGAAATTTTTTGATCCGAGCTCCCGTTTCATGTGGGCGTTAAGTAACTTTACCTATATATATATATATTTATATATATATATATATATATATATATATATATATATATATATATATATATATATATATATGTATATATATATAGAAAAAAGTTACTTCTAACGGCCACACGGCACGGGAGGTTGGAAAAAAAAATTTCTTCGCAAGTATCCTCTATGGCAGTGGTCTTCAAACTTTTTTGATCGCGTACCCCTAAGACGAAGATAATTTTAAGTTGTACCCCCTATAGGCCTATATTATAATATTATATAGCTATAACATAATATACTATAATATAGTATAATATATAATATATAACAATATGCACATAATAATATAATATAATATATAATAAAAGACACGGCTAACATTGAGAGAACCTCACACTCACGTGATACACGATCATACACTTGCAAGTGATCGTGAGCCTACTTCTTTGGCGTACCCCCAAGTATCACTTTGGGTACCCCCTAGGGTACGTGTACCCCACTTTGGAGACCACTGCTCTATGGTACATAAATAAGTGCTCTAGGGGTGAAATGAGGTTAGGCTAGGTTACGTAACTATTGCTTTTATTAATTTTAATAATTAAATTTAATAATTAATAATTTTTTAATAATTAATTTTTTTACATTGCAAATGCGTTAATTTTTTTACATTGCAAATGCGTTAGTAACTATATCGCTTTGCGGATAGCGTGATCTTACACTATCTCTTTAAAAGACACGCTGAACGCTTCACACCTCTTCTTTCCCATATGTTTTATTCAATTTCAATAAACGTTTAAAAAAACTAGTTCGCAACAAAATCCACAAAAAAATTTAATTACTTTGAAAACTTCTTCCTTCACCCATAAAAATGTTTATTTTTGTTTAAACTTTCGTTTGGTTTACAATACATTTACTAATTTACTCTATTAACGTGTAGCCGTTAAGTAACCATATATATATATATATATATATATATATATATATATATATATATATATATATATATATATATATATATATATATATATATATATATATATATATATATATATATATATATATTATATTAAAGTGATGGACGATTCCAAATTTCCAGCCGATGCCGATTCCGATTCCGATACCAGTTATCGGTGCACATTCCCAGTTCAATTCTGATTTCAATTTTGTTTATTGAGATATA
>JABUQX010101540.1:42500-47500 GCA_015478945.1 Trachelipus rathkii
CTCTTCCTTTTTTAACTAATTCAACGAGACTTTATATTCAAAGTGTAATATTCTACCGGCGCCTAATATTATGGCCAAGATCAGATATATATATATATATATATATATATATATATATATATATATATATATATATATATATATATATATATATATATATATATATATATATATATATATAAATGGTATATTTATATATATATATATATATATATATATATATATATATATATATATATATATATATATATATATATATATATATATATATATATATATATATATATATATTGCAGGAGGTTACATGAGGTTACATGAGGTTTTTTTTTTTATACACGTGACCAACACTCACGGGTATGGTCCTTCTCAAAGAGAAAACCTACCCAATCCCATACCTAACACAATACCCTCAGGTGGGTGCAGAGAAAGATTGAATACAGGAGGAAAAGCGATGACTAGGAGTTCCACAGAACAGATGTGGCTGGAAAGGAGCCACCTTATCGACCGAGTTTTGAATTTCCAATGCTCACAATATTCATGTTAGATCAAGGCACCTCTTGTGCTACGAGGGCGACACAATGGTGGAGAAATGCGAAAGCCTTACTGATGATCTGAAAGAAAGAAATGAGATTCCAGATGATCCAGGAAATGAGAGTTAAGGAGAGTTGCAAAGATTTGAGACAGAACACAGGTCAGAGCTATAGGACGATAGTTGGAAGGATCAGAGCGGCTACGCTTTTTCGGGATCGGCTGAAGATATTCGTACCTCTAGCACTGGAAAAGTATTAGTATTAAGGCATAGATAGTAGAGTTGAACGAAGACAGGCGCCAGCTCAGAAGAAAACCATCAAAACACGGGAGGGATGCCATCCAAGCCACTGGACTTCTTGAAGTTCATAGAACTCAGGATCCTATGCGTTTGATCATGAATGATGACAGGTAGAGACATGAGACACCTGAGGAAAAGGAGTAGGAGAAGGGGTGCCGGAATCGTCCAGGGTGTAATCAGATGAAGAAAAGCAGACCAAAGAGATTAGTCTTTTCAGAAGAAGTGTTAGCAACAGAACCGAATAATGTGGGGAAAAGCAATTTACAGAAGTTATTAGAGATGTTTTTGGCGAGAGGCCAAATATTTTTATCAGTCAGAGAACCAAGGTCAGTGGACTTCCTTTTAGTGAAAGCACGCTTAGCCTGTAGAATAATATTCCGGGCAGAATGAATATTAGAAAGTGATAAGAGAACGAGTTTTTTCCCACACCCAATGCGCATTGTCTCGCTCCCGAATGGAACGATAACAAGTGCTATCGAACTATGGATTTTGGGGAGAAAATGATTTAGTTGTAGGATGGAATGACCCTGCTCATCCCTTCGGTGATCACAGTCCCTACATTTTCACCAGACACCCAGGCGTCTTCCGAGCGAAAACAGGATTCATTTCAACGGTAGTTACCGAAAAAGCGACGCAATGCTCCGCAGTAAGTCAAAGGAAGGAATTAATGAAAACCAAATGCAATAATATGGACTAGGTAATAACGCCGTAGGAGTAAGCCTAGCTCCTTGAGTAGGATTGGCCGGTGCCGTGCATTGGGGGGAGGGGGTGACATGTCTGTTCCGATGCGGTGGGGTGTGTAAATGTTATACTTTTGGATATTGATAAGAGGACTTTGTGTTATCAGGTTCTTAAAGTTCTAAATAAAGGTAAAGCTTTTACTTATTAACTTGTATTGGGAGGGACTCGACGATCAGATGAACCGGTATTTCAGGTTCAAGTTTCACCTTCGTCAACTGAAGGGAAAGAGTTCTTGATGTGCGAAAGTTCTCAACGTTTCATTATCATTATACGGAGGGGGGGTTATGTTTGTAGTAATAACTTTATTTTCAATATTTTATGGAGTTTATATGTTTATTCGGCTCAAAGGAACAGATTTAATGTTATGAATATTCCTTTGTAAATTTTGTCACAAACATGTTTGTACCAAAAATAATAATAATAAATTTGGCAAACAGGCTGGAATTCCAGATCACTCGTTAATCACGTGTTGTTTTGACGTCTACGAATAAAATAATAATAATAATAAATTATGTTGATTTTCTTAGGTGACAGACAGAATTGGGGGTGCCGCCGATAGCGACAAGAGTGAAAGGGGGAGGGGGGGAGTAGGCATCCTTTAGGGTTACACAGGAAAAAAAAATCACATAATATTTAGTTTTAAATACGTAAATTTGTCATGGAATTCCCAAACAAGAAAAAACAATAATAATAATAATAATAATAATAATAATAATAATAATAATAATCTTTGATGATAATTTATTCCAAGTGAATTATTTTAATCGAAAGTCACGTGAAATCTCCATTAGGGGTATATTAATAATTAAAGTGACAATTTAATATCTTGAGTCCTTGACTTTTACAAACAGGTCAACGGGAAGGCAATCACACACACACACACACATATATATATATATATATATATATATATATATATATATATATATATATATATATATATATATATATATATATATATATATATATATATATATATATATATATATATATATATATAATTTGGTTTTGTCAGAAGAGTACGTTAGAGAATGAGAATAGCGGTTAAAATTGGGTCAAGAAAGCTAGACAGATTAAGAATGAGATCGTCATCAAAGGAATAGTTATGCAGTTAGAGCATTGAGGAGAGTGCTTGCTATAATAATGAGAGATTTTGAGACGAAAGAAGTGCTGTAGGGAGTAGTAGAATGTCCTATAAGACGTGTGATGCATCTGGGAAACAAAATGGGCCAGGGTAAAGTAGTATGGAAACCCCTGCAGAACTTAGTTTCCTGGAAACTTATTGTGCTTAGTATGAGAGAAGTTAATAGTATGAGAGACAATGTAATAGTATGAGGGACAATGTAATAGCATGAGAGACAATTTAATAGTGTAAGGGACAATGTAATAGTATGGAAGACAATTTAATAGTATGAGACAATGTAATGGTATGAGAGAGAATTTAGTATTACTAGAGACAGTGTAATAGTATGAAAGACTATTTAATAGTATGTGAGACAATGTAATATTATGAGAGAAAATTTAATAGTATGAGAGACAATTTAATAGTATGTGAAAAAATTTAATAGTATGAGAGTCAATGTAATAGTATAGTATACAATTTAATAGTATGAGAGACGATGTAATAGTATGAGAGACAATTTAATAGTATGCGAGACGATGTAATACTTGTAAGATTATGGGGAAAGAAAATACTAAAGATAACTGGAAGTGAATGTTTAAAATGTATTTTCAAATATGTAGCTACTTGCTACTTAGAAGATTGATAAAGAAATTAAATTTTTGAGACCTTGAAAATAACCATATTTCTCTGCCGCATCATATATTTTTCAGGCTGTGTAGAATATTTTATTTTTTTGAGATGAAAGAAGAGAAGTAGCTATAAGAAGAATGGGAAGTTTTGAAGTTACAGAATAGTCATTATTGTAAAGTTGAAAGAGATGAGTGTATAAGGAGGAGATAGAACAGGACTTTGAAGAATATCGGTATTAATATATTTTAAGAATGACGATGACCGCGCATAACAGCTGCTATGGAGGAGCTGCATGAAAGGAAATTGGAGAATATGATATGTACTGAAAGAGAGGGAGTTTAGAGCTTTTTAAGGTTTGTGGCAAACTTTATTAAAAGCATTGATTGTGGATGTGTCCAACATCACATTAAAAGATTCATTGAAATGTCGATGTTGTTCGATAATTTGGAAATAACAGGGTAAAGAAGGAGACGATTTCATGAGGAAAGAGATGTCGAAGGTGGGCAAAGACAAAACCAAGATGGCAGTGGTAATTAGTTACTTGAGTTTAAGACCAAATATTTGACGTATTTCCATAAAAATTCATTTCTTAATAAAATTAAAGAAATCAAACTGAAATTCAGCCCGAAGACTCAGGGGACTGGGGGACGAGGGAAGAGTGTGCCGTGTAATTTGTTTTTAGTGTTTGTCCTTTTTTTTCATTGTATTTTTCTCGTTTAAAACATTTTTGCTCATTGAGAAAGTTTTTATCAGAAATTTCCGCAAAAAATTTTTTTTTTTGACACGTTATATATGGACATAGTTTTATCTTGAAAAGAAATGTTTAGGTCATTTTGCTTTGAAATATCACGCAGAAATGCAGTATCTCTATTGAATGTTTTATTAATTCACAGTAATGATTCTATTATTATAAAATATGATGATTTGTTTTCGCAAAGATAAAATTTGGTAACACATGTTCATGAGATAGCCAATTCATTTTAGAATGATACGATAATTCCGCACTAAACACCTCGCCATGATACGGTAATTCCGCACTAAATACCTCGCCATGATACGGTAATTCCGCACTAAATACCTCGCCATGATACGGTAATTCCGCAATAAATACCTCGCTATGATACGGTAATTTCGCACTAAATACCTCGCCATGCAGCTTTGAGTATATTGCATAATTGGAGATGCTTTGCATAAATTACATGAATATAGTTAACAATATATAGTATGTAATTTGAAGTAACTTAAAATATTGGATTTAGTAAAAAGAATTTATTGATGTCAAATGCAGTGAAAGGAAATTAGTCAATCTGGATCTTATAATTCTTTTTTTAGGTGTACAATAAACCCTTCACGTTTTCCTGTCATTAAAAGGTGCACCATCTGTGCACACACTCACTACTGACCAATTCGTTGCAAAGAAAATCCACTTATGTCACAAGCAAACTATAATGCTTAGCCTAGTTAATAGTATCATTTGATTCATCCACGGCATTAGAATAATAAATATTTTCCCCCTTTTTATTATTGTCTGAATCTGTTCTGTTACGTTGAAAACTGATTGATAATGTCGATCAGTTATTATTCTTTTTTTGGAAGAGGAAATGTTTGTACTTTGAAACTGTATCAGGCTCTCTAAGCATCCTGCAACTTCAACAAGGTATTCTTTTATTATTTCTG
>JABUQX010101540.1:50000-70000 GCA_015478945.1 Trachelipus rathkii
TATATATATATATATATATATATATATATATATATATATATATATATATTAGTCATATATATATATATATATATATATATATATATACACTGTGGTGCCCCTGGAGGAATTTGCCAAACTTTAAGGGTGTATTACGTAAGTCATTTGAAGAAAAAAAAGTTATATCAACATAGGTCGGAATCAGAAAGGTTAGCGAGTTATGGCTTAATGACGAACACAAATAGGTATGCAAAATGTGCACCTTCGTTACAAATTTGTAAGGAGTAGACCATTAAAACGATCGCTACGTAGTGTTAGTCGTAGTTACTGTCATTTGTAGGTGAACGCAGGTGTAAAGAGAAGACTGTGAATACTGTTGCTAATGTGTTAGTCATTGTTACTATCATCTGTAGGTGAGCATTGTTGTTAGTTTACACATGCCTTTCACGTTTACGAATGTAAAAATATGCAGATATACAATACATTTCCTGCTTTTGTAATGGTAACGCGAGAGCTTTCATGCTGGAAATATCGTCGACGTTTCCCATAACATAACGGTATATACTACCAGATTACAGGTATTTATCGAGAAAGTGGATCGTTTCAACTACATTTAGAAAGGATGCCTGTTCGACCATAATACGTAAATGATATCCTTCAGACGGCACAACGCAGTCCCAGACTTAGAACCCACCGAATTTGTGCGCGTCTTCGAATCCCTCGCACTACTGTATGGAGAACATTGCACGCTGACGGTTTATATTGGTACCATGTGCAAAGAATTCAACATCTTCAACAGGACAACTACGGCGAACGACAACAATTTTCCCGATGGATTCTTGCTGGTCCCGAACATCGGAGATGCATTTTTATTGACCGATGAGTCGACCTTTGCACGTGACGATATTAATAATAGTAGGAATAATCATGTATGGGCTCATAATAATCCTTATGCTACGGCTGAAAGAAACTTTCAAGACACATTTTCTGTGGGCGTGTGGTGTGGTATCATCAGAAATCAAATTATTGATCGTCTTGCGGGGGAAAGTAGAGAAATTTTCTAGAAAACGAACTACCAATTCTTTTGTAGGATGTTCCTTTGGCAATCCTAGTTGCGATGTATCTGCAACACGAAGAGAGACATGCACATTCACACCACATAGTGTGTGAGTATCTTGATCGAACACATTCAAACCGCTGTATCGGCCTAGAGGGACTACATGCTTGGCCAGTGCCAAACGCGATCACCTGACCTAATCCCACTGTATTATTTATTACCTTTGGGGACACAGGAAAGAGCCTGTCTATGCAGTGATGGTTGATAATAGCAACGAATTAATACAGAGAATATTTAATGCTGCAGATGAAATTTGGTTGAATCCTCAAATACAGGAGAATGCGTCAAACTCTATAGCTAATCGCACACAATGTTGTATTCACGCATCCGGTGGTCATTATGAACATTTTATGTAGCTTAATGTATTACTCATCGTATTGTGATTGTTGTGAAATAAAAGGTGTTTTTTCTTACTTCATCAACCCGTACTTCGCTACCTCTCCCGAATCAGACCTATGTTGATAGGACCTTTTCCACTTAACATGCCTTCTGTATTACACCCTTACAATTTTGTAACGAAGGTGCCCAATTTCCCTTCGTATTTTCGTTCGTCAATACGCCATAACTAGCCAACCTTTCCGATTATGAGCTATTTTCATTTAACTTTTTTTTTTCATCAAATTTCTAATGTAATACACTCTTGAAGTTTGGCACAGTCCCCCCGGGACACCATATATATATATATATATATATATATATATATATATATATATATATATATATAGTATTGATATATATATATATATATATATATATATATATATATATATATATATATATATATATATATATATATATATATATATATATATATTGGATGAAAATAGAATCTATTATTGCAGAATGGGATGACACATAGGGACATAAGTAAGAGGCATGCACGGACCAATATTTTGCGGCCCGCACCCGCCCATATCCGTTAATCGTTTTACATAGCTGATAGCTCACCCGTACCCGGTCAAAAAAACATTCTAATAGTAAACTTTGCTAATACCTTATGGCCAGCCCGTGATTTTAAAAATTGTTTTTAGGCCCGCCCATGCTTGCCAGTAATTTTTAAATAGCTTAGAAAGTATGTCAATTCTTCAAGAGTTTCTTTTGATATTTTCTAAATAGCTGAAATGTTTTTTCATAAAATTTTCGATGCAAATATGTTGGTCTAAAATTAAACTTAACATAGCGAGCTTAGATTTCCACCTTGCTTCTACTTCTTGATGAATAGTACATTTTAATTAACTCAATAATTCACTTTGTTTCAAGAAAGTGACAAAGAGTTTTGTCTGTACTAAAACCTTTTGAATTTCTGAAGCATTTCTCTACAAATAATCATCATTAAACGTATAACGAAGAATAGTGTTTAAAACGGGAGATGTTCAATTAAATCTTTTATAATTCTGCTACTGGTCTGTTACGAAAATTAACTTATGCATTATGCTTTCTTCAAAACCAAGCTTCAACAAATCTTCACTATTTCCTCTATGCTTTCATCTGTTTAACGTTCTCTTATCTTGAACAATCCGGGACAGCTCAAACAAAGTTATCTAACAACTATAGCGTCAAAGTACCATCATAAATATAATGAGAATCATTGGAAATAATATATGGCAACATCTTTTTAATACATTCAAGATCTCCAACATGTTGTTTAATATGTAAGCCACATAGCGCGAACATTACTTATACCGTTTGACCACTTTTGAATCGATCTTCTAGCATATATAATTATATTGCGGGGTGTCGGTTGCATGGTTTCCAAATAGTGTTTGTAGCGAGGACATGAGTTAAACGCTCACGTACCAGTTTACGGGTTGTATCGTCTCTCTTCACGAGATGTATAGTGTTAGCTTGATACCAGATGAGGTACTAGAGGCTCCAATTACCAACTTAACATTAGGTATTGTCTATGATTTATAGAGAAGGAAGCCTTCCCCTCACTATTTAAAAAAAGGTTTCAAATAGCTTTAAATATAGGTTCTTAGCAACAGTCAATAAAAAATATATTAAACTACAGTATTAGTACGCATATTTCTTGTTTATATTTTTATTGATCACTTGTCCTTTTATTTGATTGCGTAATTTGAATAAAATAAGCTTTGTGGGTACAGCTATATATGTATTATATATTATATATATATTTTAATATATATAATATATATAATTATATTTAAATATATTATATTAATATAATATATATATTAATATATTATATATATATATTATATATTAATATAATATATAATAGTATATATATATATATAATAATTATAACCTTGGATTCACTCTCAGTAATCGTACGATTGGATTGTGCGAGTGTTACTAGTATAATTTCGTATATATATATATTAGTACGCGCTAGTATTAGTGATATAAACACTTGCTTTTGTGAGATCATAGTGCTTTATACCCTTCTTAGAGGGGTAACTCACGGTGGGTAACTAAGTGAAAATTGGAACGAGGTCTGTTACAGGCAGGCTAAGTCTCTAAATCGAGGCTTCCAGAACGTGTATTGGCAGCCTTAGTATTTAAGTTCTTGTCCCTAGGAAAGTATAAACAGCCACGACCTACGTGGAGTATGAACCACGAGCCATGAGGTGCCTGCTCAATTTATCCTCGAATGAGAGAATCGGCGAGTCAACTCCTACGGTGCCACGAGGGCGTACATATATAATATTTATATATATATTATATTATACCTATATATATATATATATATACTATATATTATATTAATATCTAAAGTTATTAATATCAGTAGTTAAACAGCTGATTTGAAGTAATTATACTGGACTAAATAGGTATGGGTAATATATTATTTATTATTATAGTATATTACATAATTAATTCTATATAATATACATGTGTGTGTTATTTATAGTAATATTTTAACAAGCATATATAATATATAAGTACTATATATGAATAGATGATTTGATTCATTATATATATAATATATAGTTAAATTATATATACTAATGATAATATAACCTATCTATTCTTTAATGTTATATTATTATATTATATATATCTGTAGGTCCGATTGAAAGCGCCCTAATTGCTATTAATACTCACCTTACGGATAGCGAGAGTCAGTTTGTTTTTGCGCATTGTGTGGAGCTTTATTGAAATAGCCTTCGACAACTTTACTGAAAACTCACGCAATAAGTGAAGCAAACTCTGCAAAACTCTAAATAACTAGAAAAAATAAGCCATGTTATTAAAATAAACAGTTTTTTATTTAGTACAAACAATTATCAGCACTATTAAGGTGAGTGAAAATAATTGTTAGGTTAAAATCTGTAATTTAGAGTGTTAAATGCGTAAGAATGTAAAAGTAGCGAAGCTAAGCTAGCTAGGCCGGTAGACCTAGCCGTGAGCAAAGATGTGTTTGAGCTCCTATAGGATTCTTCATAGTTTAGATAATAACTACTTGAATTGCCAATCTAATTTTTAAAACTACTTGTATTTTCAAAGATTTATGCTTAATAGTTGTAATAATGACATTGTAGCCTGTTTATTGTTTATGTAAGTAAAATTAATATGCCAGATTTTTGCCAACTCTAGGGACATAACCTTCACGCTCAAAGGAAGTTCTACCTCTCCTCTCCAATGTAGCTAGACCCATGAATAATTATATATATATATACTTTATTATATCATATATTATTATATATATATATATATATAATATATTATTATATACTATATTTATATATTATATTATATAACTACTCAAGGCTATCAAGTATAAACTACTGTACCACACAGAATGGATCGGCCTAACTACGTATGTTACTGATCTCTCACTATACTAGATATACTAGATGTTATTATACTATTTACCTACACTCACTTATATTTTTCATATATATATTACGGATTATAAAACAACTCACTATTATAGAAAATTGTTCTATTAGTTTAAAAGAATATCAAAATTAATAGAAAAAATTATTAAAGTAAACTAGTGAAGATCAAATAACTATTTATCAGATAAATATATTTATTATTAATACAACTTATTACTAACTACCATATGATTAATATAGTTATAGTATAGTATGATATAGCGCTGATGCGTTAATAGTTATTTATTATGAAACTATGTGACTATATTATATTATATGTTATATATAAATAATTTACCTATATCATATAAAGGGTTAAATATGTTAAATCTAAAATCTTAAATATAATAATTATTCACGTTACAAAATATTTAAGGTGTTTTGTGACAGCATTAATCATATATATAGACTTAAAGTAATTAATTTACTTAATATTAATATTTAATATATATATATATATTATAAATTTCAATAAAATAATATTTTTTCTTATTTATTTTTATATATATATTATTTGGGGTGTGTGTATGTGTGTATTTGCATTTTTTGTGTGATGACTGTAAGGGGCTGCTTTTGAGCTCCGCCGATCGCACGAAGCTATTTAACGCATAGCTATTTTTTGTTTTCCTTCTTCATCAAAGCAGCTCTAAAACTAGACTCTTTAATGAGAGTTTTAAATGTGTCGCTATTTCTATTACCCTTTATACTGGAGAGTTACTAGCTTGAGATAAAAGCATGAAGAGCAAAGATGATAATTTGGAAGATGTAAAGTAAGCAGATACCCTTCGGAGGTAACCAGCCTTATGTATCCTATTAGGTAACTGGGTTTATATTTTTACTAATACATTTAGCTAATTTATGCATATTAATCATCGAATCTACAAACCTGCTGAATTATCATTACTACACGCTTTATCTTTTTCATACATCCGAAGATATGAGCAGGGACAACACAAAATGAAGGCGGGTCGAGATATAAGGCTTTTCGCATAATTTCTATGACTATTGAGTTTTTCCTATCTAGAAACGGACATTTTTAATTCTTTTAAGGTGAGTTAAACTAATTTTTCCGTAGAGGTAGTAAATCTATAATCTCGCTAAAACTAGTTTCTACTGAGGCCATCTTACTCCCGGAGCGATGCCAAGATTTCGTTAAACGTGTGCACACCTCACGCTATTTATATGTCTTAAAATTATTTGTAACTAAACTCGTGAAAATAATGAGACCATAATTTAAATACACGACTAGTATTTGTTCTGTCTGATTGTATTAAGAATTCTTTAATTTTATTCTGTCCTTATCTATAATTACTGTCGTACAATTTTATTTAATGGTTAAATGAAGAAAATAGACACTCTCAAAAACTCTTAAGTGAAAAGTTTAATATTCCTTAAGAATGATTTTCGAACTATCCATCGCCATGTTATATAGTCTAACATTGATTCTCGTGTTTATACACTACCCCCAAGTTAGATTACTGCTCCTTGTCTTGCTTTCCTAATGTCGTGTGACTTAATGAATTAATTCCGTACCGTATAATATATCTGTGTTACGTCTAATTACTCGAAGAGCTATACATATATCCGTTTCCCGGAATCTGAAGCCATAGGAGTATAGTATACGCATTCGCCCACAAAAACAATGTTACGGCCTGCAGCACGCAGATATTCATGATTCAACTCACTTATGTATATATATCTCAGTGTGAGGTGACATTCGACACATTTCGTCATCGATGATTCGCATTAATTAAACGTTCTAATTCTAGTTACTCTATTTTGGCGCGTATTGGTTGACGTCTGCATGAAAACATACTCGCAACGCTATCCGAGAACGAGCCATTGCGACGAGCTACGAATCATTCCCTCTTTTCACTCCCTCAGAGCGCACCGTGCTCATTTGCTGTATCCGGATGTGTCAATTGTGAAACGTAATCCAATATATCATAGTGAGATATGGTTAGCCTACAATAAACCTGTAGACTAATCGTATTATCGATGACGTATCTGGTGTTCTTATGCACTTTCTCATACACGAGACGCGCGCGTCCTCCGTTGTATACGTCTGCATCACAGTAGTATAGGCTTGTCGTGTGCGCCGCTCTTTTTATATTATATTTGATATCGCTGTGGGTGGCTCGATCTATAAAGTTCTCATTTTATCAATATACGACTTCTCTCAGGACGTTTGCGACGAGATGACTCGGATGAGAATATGTTTGATGTAGGTCGTCAAATTGATGGGAGAAGTAAGACTTAATCGTATATATACTCTCGAGTAATAGATTGAATAGCAGAAGTAAAAATATCGCACGCGCTTAAAGCTGTCATCTTCGAGGGTCAAGGGATTAGAGGATAGAGGGTAGTGTTATATTGCTTTCCTTTATATTAGACTATAATATATATATTATAAGGAGTAGAGAAGGTCTGGAGAGTATATCATCTACTCGTTAAACGTATATATTATTTCTTAGTGGTGCCGATGATTAGACTCTATAGTAGAAAAGGAAGAAAAGGGGGGTTCTCTGGTATCTTTTGACTAATATGGACAGTGGGTGTGTTTATTATTTGTTCATCACTCTTGAAGTCGGGATTATGAACGAGAGTTGTATTTGCACGGATATGCTCGGTGTGTTTAGCAAGTTGTGGATTTAAATTTCGGTTTGAGTGCACGTCCTAATAGACGGTATCATTCCTTAGTTGATACTCTGATGACGCCGTATATAGCTCCACCGCGAGATACAGGAAGATAGAGATCATATAGATGATAATGTATGAGATATCACTACGAGCATCTATTGTAGAGTCGAGATTAATATAGATTCTCACTTTTATATTATCTCATTGATAAAATACTATATAATAGGACGTCAAGATCTGAGATTTATAGTAGATCTCTTTAAAGAATTAAGCCTGGAATGAAATACTTAAAATATAATGAGAAATGGACAAATAACTTATAAATATATATATCAAATATAAATTAACACATACTTTCAAATATTTAACTTAAATTAAAACATAATATATATAATTATAAAATATAATAATAAAATAGTCTCAATATATTAATATATAATTATAGTAATTGAAATCACAAAAATTTGCTTGAGATCACATACAACTTGAGGCAAAATCTAGTTTAAGAGATGAGGTCAGCATTTACCTCTAGTGAGGAATAATAGTCTTGATTTAATGTGTTTGGCCATTTGACAATAATCATATTCTCAGAGTTTAATGTATATTTATGAGTTAATTGTTTAATTATAAATTTATTCATTATTATAGTTCATAAGATAAATATAGAATTTGTTATTGGAATGATAACCATAGAGGCGTAGTGTTTACCGGCTTGTATAGAAATAGCGAGTTAGGGTCTGTTTGCTAAGCGCTGTGCAGCTCGCATTTCGGTCGTGTTAGTAACAACTTAACGGGTTGTAAGTGCTGATATAAACGAATTCGTGTTTTCATGTAAGTTTGAAGTAGATTTCTTATACGCCACCGTGCACCCTCTCACTCTCTCTGGTATTTAAATTATATTCAGTGAAGGGGGTTTATAAAGGTGATAACGATTGTTAAGTCGTCGCAACCTCTAATTGTTAGTATGTGTTAGAGAATCGTGCGACTGCTTGATATAGAGACTTGAACGTTATGAGTTATATTTTGTATAATTTTTTTTGTTTAGCTTTAGGGATTTCGACGGTGAATGTATATAGATTCTATTAACCTATACTTTGTTGTTAGATCTGACTTTACATACCAATGCTATCCTAGTTTAACCGTCCTCGACACGCAAATAATGCACGGTCTGCCTCCATATTTCCCAAAAATCAATTGACAGTGATGCGTTAGGTTAATTATATGGTACTCTGCGTCTTTTGTGATAAGACGCACTTCTCCCCACCTTTACTTTATCCTTGACCCAAAGTACACACTGAAAACAAGTGTCTTATGACCGTGAAAATTTGAGGAAACACGAATTCATATAGGGTGTAGACTTGAAGTGAGATACTTCTCGCTCTCAAAAAATAGAGCCAGATTAGTGATCAAGTTATGTAATGAAGCAGAGGAAAGCTCTTTCATAGAGAGTGTTGCTATTTTGTTTCAATTTAGTTTTTTGGGTATGAGGGTATGGAGATCAGTACCTATTTTTCTTCAAAGTGTTGAGGTTGGCTAACTTTATGGGTATTGTTCAAAGCTGGGCCCATATACTATATTCTAATAACTATAGTTATTTATAAAATGACTATTTTTAATATATGAAAATTGCTTAGTCAGGACGATTATCTTTCAAAAAATACAATTGGCGTTCTATGCTGCGCAACGGGCGAGGTATCGGCTTGATTAGATCTATATTTGTTTAGGGGTTTCTGGAAATTGGATGGCTATTTTCTTACTGATCACGACACAGAGTGGTTAGACATAGACTCCGAAATCATTTGAGCTGCACTTACTTCTTTCGCGGCACCATGGTCGCCGAGCTGTAGCATGACTAGGGTGGCTCGGATACAATGATTCGTCGTTTACTCGCTTAGGTGTGTAATCGTTCTCATTACATAATATATTATACAACACCTCTTCTAAGTTCATCAAATGATGAGCTATAGAATAAATGTGTACCTGGTCAAAAAAAGGAGAAGAAATGTTTTAGCAGTTTTCGTGTTATAACACACAAAATGTAATTAATTTTTATTTATATATAACAAAACTCACTTTGAGATAAGCATCAAGTATTATAAGGCTTCTAAATATTTTGTCTAGACTACATAATATTACCATAATATATAAATGCATATGATATCACGTAATACACATGTAAATAAAATGATGGCTATAAAATTAAATTATTAACAAGATATAAATGTAAAATGAAACTTAGATAAAACTATGTTGTAGTACCTTGTTTAATGAATGCTCGATATATTATGTTACAAGGTGTATGACATGTTCTGAAAGCTTGAGATAGAAAAGTGTACGGAGCGAGTTCATTAGTAGTGTGTAAGCTTTTATAATGTTCATAGCTAAATAGTCTACCAGATGGTTTATGTTAAATGTAAAAAGATGTATAACAATTAAGATTAATGTACATTTTTCATAATCTTTGAAGAGAGTGTATGTTTTTTTGATCGAATAAGTAGAGTTTGGGATGAAGGTGTATGTAAATCATTATCTGCTATGTGAGAAAGTTGGTTTCAATGGTTTTGATATATATTTGAAAGGCTGTAATTCTACGTGTAATAAGTCAGTAGAAAAACGCTGTTGGTACCATGAGGAAGAGGTTTGAGGTAGTCATACTGTATGCACATATGAACTAAGACATTCCAGTATAATTAACAAGATCTTTACATCAAGCTTCAACACATAAGTTATCACATCACGAACCCCTTTGATTTGTCTGAATGGATAGTTTTAAAGGTACGATAAATAGCCAAGGTCATGCTAGTATACTCTCCTAGATCAATCAGATCGAATTGTAGCAGTAATCAATATGAAATATCATAGCGACAGAATGTAGATAAAGCGCAATTTGGTGGACGTGAATGATTTCCTGCTGTATGATATATCAGGAATATTCTAGGTATGTTGTACCAATGTGATTAGCTGATAAACATAGAGAGAGCCTTTTAAGAGTAGTCCTGGCTCTTGGACTCTTTTTAAAATAACGGCCTATATTTTCGCAGTGAAAAAGAACGCTAATATTACGTTTTATAAATCGAATTGAGGAAATGTTCCTATGAGAAATCTATTCAAGTGAAGCTAGATATTACATATTTGTTTATATAAAGTTCATTCAAATTTAAATTTCATAAGCTCTCTAACATTCCATTATTTTGGGCTTCTCCTTAAGAATGAACTTCCTAATGTAACTGTACATATGTTTTTAATTTTACTATTTCATGTTAATAGCTTTTCTGACAGCTGATTTTTTTTAAGAAATATTTCGAATTGCATGACAACTATCTACTTAAATCTGAAATACTAATACCAACATGACATTATTCAAATCTATTACATTTACCATTAATAGACGATGAAAGACTCATGTGGCAATCAACTCACAACATGAGGAGTAATATTTCTTGGCCTAATTGTCTAATCTATAGTAAAGATAAGACACAATTAACAGTGGCCTTATGAATAACCATAAGAGCAATAAGAATTACATACTTGAAGCATCTATTAAAAGTTAAACCGCCTAGAGATGAGAAATTAAATATCACTGCGGAAGGAGAATTCTTGCCTGAGTATTTACATACTTGTATGATGATGTCCATATATTACCTTTAATACATTAGATATAACTGAGACTTGACAGTGCATTAGAGTGAGTAAGATGCAATTAACCAGCACTCTTTGTGCTAATTCATTATATTGTTTTAAATATAACTTTTAGGATTTTTACTTTGGTTATGTGCTGGGTAAATTAACCAGCGTCAATATAACTACGTATGTTGAGAGATGCGAGCAGTCCACTCGCGCAGACGCGCGACACGCTCTCGCACTCTATACCTTGAGAATCATAATAACACAAAAAGAGCTATAATAAAAAGTTCCATCTTTATAAACTGATTTGCCTAGATTGATGGCCATTGTTCAAGCTTTCCCAACCACTTGTAGCTTCCAAAAATATTGCAGCATATTACAGCATAGTTTAAGTTGGGCCTAACAAAATTGGGAAAAGGCTTCTATCAGCTCCAGGTAAACTACGATGATCTTTCAAAAGGGCATCCTAGGCCCATCTGGAGAAGGAAATACCTTAGTGCTTAGTCAAAATATAATCTTTAGTTAATCATTCATAGCATACTTTAATATACATAGATCATAACACTATCGGAATGTCACACTGAAAAAGATCAAGCCATACCTTATTCCCTCAGAAAGGTAGAGCCCTTTTCTAGGTATATGCAATCGTATCCAGATTATTACAATTATCGCGATATTTATACTTCATTACCTTCAGGTATTCATCATTAGTTTCCACTTTCTGATTCCACCAAGCCTAAACTTTTGCTGCAACACTTGTCTCATCAACCAATGTACTCTATTACTCGAAAATAGAGGCAAGCTATAAAGAGGAGTTCGAAAAGCTTGGAAAGAGACAAAATTGGACCGGCTCTGGTTGAAGATGACATCTCCGAGGATATCTTACTTTTAATTGATTATGACTCATACAATCTAGTCACCACACCTGAAGCATCTTTATACATCGCGAGAATCTTTCACTACTCACAAACGCGATTATGTATCACTCAAAGAGATTTTTTCTACTCTGTCCATTGAGAGCTGTAATACCGCATAAAGTCCGCAGTTCGACTATATCCACTAATTCCAAGATAAAACTCCCTCTGCTTAAGCCATTCGTTTCTACAATTAATGAAATCAGCAAAACTAACTCCACTAATATTCTGCAATGCTTGTAGAATATTCAAATTATTCACTATAGAAGCCGTGATAGCTAGATATTTCAGTACATCTATCATGTGGGTATACTTAGAAGCATGATAATTATTATATATAACAAGATAACTCGAGAGAGAACGCATGTATAACGCCCACATATTAGAAGGAGGTCTACCCTCGTACTAATTCTTCTACTGTCCCCGTGTTACTAAATCCAAATAACAAAGTGAACTATTCATTGTCTACTTCATCTTTAACCTTATACATAGTCAAAATATGCTTGTTTACACATCACCTCTATAGACCCAAGAGTATTATTCGTACATGAAAGCACAAGTAAGTTAGCTTGAAGTGATAATATTACAATGAGGATCATAACCACATGTAAAGCAGCCCATTCATAATATGGAAAAGAAATTATCTTTTATTACTTTTATTAGGACAATAAATGTTGTACTAATTATTTAATAGTTTATACAATTTATAGAGTATTGCCTATATTAATAGGGTTGATAGGAATGAATTTATATTTACATATATCATGAAGGACATTACAAATTACCTATTTACTGTTTCAATTATGTCTATCCTATTCAAGTGTATCTTTCAAAGACTTAATATTGTCTTCAGTTTATTAAATTATTTGAGTTAATTTATCAAACACTCTAATTAGCTATATTTAAAGATATTTTTAAAATTATCTCAGGCCACACAATCTCATATTTTTGTTAATTCAATACCAAGGATAGGTTAAACATCGATAATTGTTGTCTTTGAAATCATATTCTGATTTAATACTGATTTCACTCTTATCTTTTTCGTATAACCGGCCAAGTGTTCGATAATTGTCTTCGAGTTCCTGCTTGATGCTCTTAGTGATTCCAGGCTAGAGAGCATGATTTGCTATAACACCTAGTTGTATATTATATAGAGATCTTATAAAGAGTGTCTCAATGGAGATTATATATAATCAATTTTGTATTGGTTCCAAAAACAAAATACACTTGTGTATTTGCCTCCTGTTATTATCATTCAGATCCTTTTTAGAATTATGTATATTTGTTCACTTTAGACTGAGTTCAAAATTATAACTTTTTTACTTTTCTGGTTTCAACCAAAAGTACAATTTTGTTCTCTACTTAAAAAATTATAAATATGTAATGATATTGGAATATTAATTTATTTTTGATTATGTAAACAATGGCCACTTGCAAAAGGTATAGTCTTTAGTAGAAACAATCTATTATTTTAATTCCAAGCAAGAACATCTATTTTTTAATATGACTATTTAACTATGAAATTAAAAATTTACTATCAGGCAACTGATCCGCTAGTTTCAGAATTTAATAACAAATTGAAATGCATTTACTTTATAATTTATATTTAAATTTATAAATATAATAAGAAAAAGAATGAAAAACTATTCTTTAAAAAAACTCTACGCAATAATGTTTGAATGAAACTTTAATTTTAGAGCCATGATGGTAAAAACTCATATTCTATTACAGGAAGACTATTTATATTAGGTATTAGCTTTTCTGCAGCTTCTCTTGAAATATAAAGACCTACTAGAAGCTGTGTCTATCAAACATCTGAAAGTTTTTCTTACCATTGAAAAACATATTTAAATGAAGTGGTAGGGCGAATGTATTCATTCTCTATAACTTTTGAGTGGAAGTTATGCAATGATTGTGCGTTGTATTTACCACCTCACTATTCATACATAACAATGGTTGTATGTGTGACCTACTTCCACACTTACATGGAAACCTCATTTTCTGTTATTACCTAAAACTTGTGCTATGCAGGATGGTTGCCACGCACACTGTTCGCAAAACCCACATACTCCGCTAAGCTAAGTCATACGACCGTTCAATTGTTATATCAACAGGCATCGTCTACAGAAATGTGCCAGAAATATTTACACTTTTCAACTCTTTTACCTAATAGAGGTTGAAAATTTGCCAAAGAATGCTGTTTACTAAGAGCATTTTTTTGAGATGTTTTTCTTTTTGAGGAGTAACAGCTGTACTTTTACTTTTAAATTTGAGTTGTCACCCTACTGTTCTTTATCTGAGCGAAGAACTAGTACATATTAAAGCCTTTATTATATCCTGATAATTTTCAAGAGCTTCATTTATGTCAGGATAATTATGACCTACTTTTCTTATTAGGTCCTTTATCCCATTTACGAGCTCTGAGGAATCCCATTTTTGAGTATCGAGGAAGCCCATTTTTAAGTTTTGAGGAATCTCATTTATGAACTTTAAGGAATCCCATTTTTGAGTTTTTTGAGGAATTCCCTTTTTAAGGATAAAAAATCTTTATCATATTTGGATTCTATATTAATAGCTATCAATGAGGCAAACCAGTCATTTGTTAAAGGTCTTACATCCAAATATTCAGCTTTCAACAATTCTAATGCTAATTTATAATGTTCTGGTATGATAGATAAATGTGAGACAATACTTAAAGGATAGTCCCTTAAGAAGCTCAAAAGGTACATTAATTTAACAGAGTCATTATGTTTAGAGTTATTGCCAAACAATAATTCATGTGACTGATTCAAAAATACTGTGAAAACTAATATTTTATATCAAATCTCCATCAAATAGACAAGTCATTGTGGGCAATTTTACATTAGTAGTGTGATCAATGTTATTTAAGGCTTCCACAAAACTATCAGAAATATTAGGTTCTGTCTTAGCAGTCTATTTACTTAAAATAGATTCATTAAAAACACTTAATTTAATTACTAATTCTAAATAATAATCACTTTGACTTTCTATCTCAGAGTCCATATTTAGGCCTTCAAGCTCAGATTCCATCAAAACATCAATAATGCTTTACTCAAATTCTTTGATTTTTAATATCAATTTATTTATTTGCTTTATTTTGAAATTTACGAAATAATACCCAAACAGTCATTAGTTTTTAATTCATTTAAAAATTTATTACTCTTTTTGTTACGAGTTTTTAAATTAGACCTCAACTTTTTAAATTTGACAAAATTGTACCATTTGTTCCAAAAAATTTGAATAATTATTTACTTAAAAAATGCCTGATATTGTGTCACCAATATGAATAAAAAAATATATAGGCCTACAACTACCTTAGGCCTTCAAAACTTTTGTCAAAAACTGAATTTCAGCTCTAGGGTAGCCTATATTACAACACTATTTTGCTATTTTATTAATTAAACCTAATTTTTTATTTTAAAGAAAACGCAACCTACACAAAAAGTAATTTTATTATTAAACATTTATTACTACAATTAATTATAATTAGTAATTATTAAAATAATTAAAACTAAAAAACAATCTTGAGAGAGAGAGAGTCAGTCATTCTTAAACCAGAAGGGAAAGGAAGAATCGATTATTATCGATTACTGTAAGAATGATATTTCTATCGATTATTCGATCGATGTTCAAAATACTACTGATAAAATATAGATTATTACAAAAAATAATTAGTAGAAACAAATCAAATCCAATTGGAATTTTCCTTTCATTTAATCTGATGCAATCTTTTTTGGCGCAATGCGTAACAACTGCGTATTTTTAACTTTCGAAATGTTAAGTTATGAAAAAGTTTAAACTTTAATAAAATTTTCTAATACATTTTTAAGGTAAATAACTTTCATTCTGACCAAATGGAAAAATAGAAAAAATGTTAAGTACATTAGTACATTTTCAAAAGTGACGGTTTAATTATTGAACACTTTTCAAAATTATTTACACAAAAACCTTTCCAAAAATATCAAAAAATTCGTTTCATTTTTTGATAGAAGTGGCTCTTGTCGCCACCTGACTATTTTTTAGTATTTTTTGCACTAAAATTCTCTAAAAAATTAAATGTGTATTTTACTAAGATGTGTCTTCTCTTGTTGTAGAGACAAAAATTTGGAGACGTAGCGCCTCGGAGGTACCTCCTAAAACGCTTATATACTTTTAGTAATTTGCAATTAATAATGAATGTGCGATTGATCATTATAGATGAAGGCAGAAAACCAAAAGGGTTTGAAAAGTTTCCTTTTCATAACAAGGACATTTTAATCGCTTTTAAAGTAGACTAATTTTCACAAGTAACTTTAAGCCCAAACGTTTTACTGAGGCCATGATCGTAAAGGCCAAGATCGAAAATGCAATAGATATGAAATATTATTGTCATCTGCGTGAACTAAACTTTAATACACTTATTGTTTGTCTATATTAATTTTTATTGTACTTAATACTGCGTACAATTTTATTAAGTTAATGAGAATCAATCTATCACTTTAATGAACCGAATACTTAAATAATTGACAAAAGTCTATCGTGTTCGAACTCAGTTAATACTGAAGATAACTGAAGTTTTTCTTTACTGACTTTCGTTGGAAGGCAACAGTGACCAACCCGCGCATTGATATGAAATTTTTAAGCCTTTATTAATGATCATGAGAGAGGATATTGTTATAACTGTGGTCTAAATTATAAAATGACCAATATTTAATAGCTTTCTAAATAAATTTTAATAATGAATGTAGTGATATATAGTATATAATATTAATAGTAGTATACTACTATATATAGTATATAATATATATATATATATATAACTATAATATATATATAGAATAGTATATAGTATATATATAATTATATATATATATATATATTAATATATATATATAATATATATATATATATACTATAATATATATACAAAGGTGGGCATTAACCGCGTTAAGCGTTAATCCGTTAACTAACTCTAACTATCTTTTTCGTTAACTTTTAACGCTTTCGTTAATGTCGAAAAGAAGTAACGGACTATTAACGAGCTACATTTGTGAATTAACGTTTAACGAGTTTAAAATTTTCCCCTACATCCGTTTATTTTTTATACGAGTTTTAACATATTTTTTTTTCGATTTTAAAATGAATTAGATTCGATTTCGATATGGAGATAAACTTTTTTTTTTTCTCCAAAATATCAATGAAATAATCCCTCTCAATGGCTCAAAATGTTTATTTTTACTCGGTTATTATCCCGTTTAGTATGTTTAACACAGGGTTGAGAAAAACCCGAGTTTTGAATAAATGTGCTACGTGTTGACTAGTCGACCGGTTATTGTCCTCTCGTCAACTATGATCGCTATGTGCTTAATACTAGCGACTTTCCCTCAGTGTGGAAGCACTCACACATGTCCACACTATTTGCCGAAAAAAGGAAGCCGCTTTGAATCCTTCTAACTATCGCCCTATACGCTCTCACTTGTCTTTATCTAAGATCTTTGAGACCCTTCTCAACTCTCACTTTTTAGACCATCTGGAATCTCATTCTTAATAGTGGTGTTCTTCAGGGTTTCGTCTTATTCCTACTTTATTCCTACTTTTCATTAATGATCTTCTCACCTGCACATCTAAATACATACTTATACTACATACTATGGCTCGAACCTTATTCTTCGAACTCATTTCATTCTGCTCCATCTTCTACCTCTAGAATTGGCCCCTCTCGTCTTAATCATCCCGATTCTATTCTCGCTGAGGCTGCTAGATCGAATTTGCGGGTGCGGGTTGTCTTCAGACTTCGTGAATCAATTCTTTAAAAAACCTACAACTTGCTACACAATCTCCCCTCGCTAAGAGACACTCTAACTTTCGTATCTTCTTTGACGGTTATCTCACGTTTCTCTCGACAATATAAACATCCTGGCCTTAACATAAACAAAAAATGTCTTGGAAACCTCCACATCACAACGGTTGCTAGGGGGCGGCCTCAAGCAAACTGGGAGTTCTGTTTTAGACTGCGGAGATTTTTTCCTCTTCTCAGTTACTCAGCATACCAGGGTCCATCCGCCCTTAATATACGAGGTAACTTTGGTCTCATATCTGCGCGGTCTCTGCGTTTACTCGGCTTTGGGACAGGGTCGAGTCAAAGCGAAAAGGGCTTTATAAACTGTTAATGTAACTTTCCATTCACTTGACCATGAGCTATCTTTGCTGCGGCGATGTGGTGCTTTTATCTCTTTTCTATAGGCGTATCGAGCGGCAGGCTCGAGGGAACTTTACACTCGCGTACCCCACCTTTTGTTTTTTAAACGACACCCTCGGTAGCACATAGGTGCTGTAATCGTTGCGCACGGAGTTCTTGTGTAGACTATTGGTAACTCCAGCTAGTTCGCTGCGGTGCTTCCTTCTTTCATGCCACCACCTTCTGTGGAACTCTCTTCATCTTCTGTGTTTGCCGTGCTGAATTTAATCTCCATCACTTAATTAAGCCGCGTCTATGTACATCTGCAAATTTGCGGCTAAGCGGATGAAATTTTGCGTGCCAACAGCCCCCTCTTGATAGGGGCCTGCCGCGTGAGGGTGGTGGATAACTGTAAAAAACAAAAAAAAAAAAAAAAAAACATTACGAGACGTTAACGATAACGTTAACTTCCACTACATTCTTTACCGATAAAAGCTTTAATGATTAACGCCGCTAATTTTTTTTGTTAACGATTAAGAATTAACGACGTTAACTTTCTCATTACCGGTGCCCCACCTTTGTATTATATAATATATAAATATATATATATATATATATATATATATATATATATATATATATATATATATATATATATATATAGTATATATATATATATATATACTATATTTATTAATATGTAAATATAATATATCAACTTTTAGTGCAACATGTATCACTGCCTAATGTCAAGTACATATCAACACCAATCATCTGACACTATACCAAATCTCAAAGCAATACAATAACTCTAAAATAGAAAAATCGATGGGCTACGAAACTGTACTATAACTACTTCTGTGTCCTTATTTATAAGAAAATAAAAACTGAAAAGAAACAGAAGTCTATTCCTCAACTCCTCAGTAGCTAGCTCAACTTAAGCTCGACTCAACAAGCCGACAGTGGTGACTCCAGAAGTGAAGAAGGATTCAAGGATTGAACCCAACGAACATCCAAAAACCTCATCCCTCTGGTGCCTACGGCAAAACATACGTTTGGGTGCATGCTACAGGAAATAGATTTTTTTCTGTACAAATATTATTATTATTGCTATTAATTTTTAATATTATTTTATATGTCTAACGTTTAACGGGTATATCTGACCATATTTTGTGCTTGTTTCTTCTCCTTTTCGTCAGCTTAAAAAAGTTTCCGCCTGCAGTGGCATCCAACCTGATACACAATCGTCAAGATACATTGGACCCCTGCTCCCTCAGTTTTGTACGGTAACACGTGAAGTTATCATTATTATTATTATTATTATTATTATTCTTCTAATATATATAATTATATATATATTTATTCTAATATATTATATATATATATTATATATATATATATATATAATATTAATATATATTATATAGTATATATAAATATATATATATATATAGTTTTTTGTTTTTTTTCCTGTTCCTTTCTGCACGTTCTTAGCCCCCTAGGCCGCCCTCATTATTCTGCCCGCCCTAGGCGTTTGCCTAGTTTGCCTAGCGGTTAAGAGGGCCCTGGGTATATCTGCCCATATTTTGTGCTTGTTTCTTCTCCTTTTTGTAAGCTTAGAAAAGTTTCCGCCTGCAGTGGCATCCAACCTGATACAACAATCGTCAAGATACATTGGACCCCTGCTCCGTCAGTATTGTACG
>JABUQX010101541.1:0-17500 GCA_015478945.1 Trachelipus rathkii
TCTAGGAATACGTAGGGCCAAAACAGTGGAATATTATAATATATTATAATATATTTATATATACTCACATGTGAATAATAATAACAAAATAAATAGATTACAATAATAATATAATAATATGAATTAAGTGGTGATTGTTAATATATAATATATAATAAGTATATAATATCATTAGTGACATATATATAATATTATATATATATGGGTATTTATTTAGGCATATTTCACATAATGCATTATAATATATTTTATAAAACACTAGTAATGCGAACGGAACTATCCTATTTGTGTAATTATAAATTATTATATTTCTAACCATAAATAACTATAGCTACCTATATATATATATATTACTTTGGCCCTACGTTTAGAGAGTGCGATGAGCGGTGAGGTAAACCTGACAGTTAATTAAATTTGATACATATGTATAGTGATATATTTATTTTATATATATTACTCGAGGTTTTTCCTTCATTTTAGTATCTCGCTGTTAGCTAGAGTAGTGTCAAACATATATACTAACTAATGACACGCTTCATATTTATATATAGCTTGACTAAAGTAGAGTCAGTGAATATCACTTATACAGCCATGTATGATAAATATCATTTAGGGGGTAGGTATATATAATATTAAACATAAATTATATACATATAATTTATGTATATGCAATAATATATTTATAGTTTTGCATTTCTTATTCTACTTAATAGTATAATATATATATGTATAATATATATATATATTAATATTATATATACTATAATTATATATATTAATATATATATTATTATTATATATCATATAATATCTAAATATTAGTTAATATTAATATATATATTATGTATATAATAATTATATATATATATTAATCTATTATTAAATATATAATATATATATAATATATATATATTATATATATATTATATATTAATATATATAATAATATAATATATAAATATAATATTAATAATATATCTATATATATATATATATATATCTATTATAATAAATTATATATATATTTTATTATTTTAAAATCATTTACATTTCATATTATTTATTTTAAATAACTATAATAATAAGTTATAATTATATTATCATATTATTATATATATAGAGTTTAGATATATTAAGAAGTTTCTTTATAATTCTAAAGTATATTAGTTATATTTTTATTAGTATGAGTATAGCCCTAATGTATATATGATATATTATAAGGTTTTTATCACTGCTCAAAAAAATACGAAAACAAAAATTTAAGTTATATAACTTATATAAAATATATTTTTTTTACTAATTTCGATAAATATTTTGACTAAACACGTTGAAATCCTTATAGATAGAGCCTGGAGCAAATCTTTGATATCTAAACTTTTTTATATCGAAATTTTTAAATAAATATAAATCCATTAATTATAAATATATATATTATATTTATATGCATAGTCGGAAATTGATTATATAATTAATATTGGTGATGATCTTATTGAAGAGAGAGAGATGAGAGCACTACCTAGCGTGTCAAAGGGATTTAATACTCGCCTAGCATAGCTAATTGGCCAGGTTCGTTACTGGGGGTACACGAGAATGAGTCAAGATCGTTATTCCGATAACTCTCAGCTTCCGTCCCAACTCAGAACAGTTAAGGAGTAAAGGCTTTGGGATTAATCTTGTGCTACTTGCCACATAAAAGGGATAAAAACTTGTACCAAAGAGCATAACACAAATAGGACTGAGTCAAACCCATCGCAGTTATTTTGGTTTCGTTAGCCATGTTCACGGAGTTTTTAAATAAACTATAAAAACACAATGGAAACCTTTCTCGTTGTGTTACACGCACTAAGACCGAGGACTCCAAAATCACTTTACTGGGAGAGCAGACGTATTATATATTATTATATATATTTTTATATAATATTTATAATTATATAATTAATTATATATTATATTATAATATATATTATATTATATATTATTAATATTATTATTGTATATTAATTATAATAACTTATATTATTATATATATATTAATTAATATAAAATTACTCAAATATAAATATTATAATAACCTATTATATTATTTATATTTATATATATTATTTTTAATATTATAATTTATAATTATATTATATATATATATTATAGTAATTAATATATTATTCATTATTATTTAATAAATATAATTATTACAATATTTATATAATATATTAATATATTAGTAAACTAATTAATAATTATTTATTATATATATATTATTTAATATATTATAGGTATAAAATTATTAATGATTTTAATATATATGGTTATATTATTATATATAGATATTAATGTTATTGTTTATTTATATGTATTAATTATATAATTATATTTATTATTTAATTATATTATTAATTATATTGTTATATATATATTTATATTATTATTAATTAAATAAATTAATATATTACATTTATAATATATTAATTAATTATTTTTATAATTATATTATTATTAATTTAATCTTATTATATATTATTAATAATATTATATAATTATTTATAATTTAATATAGTTATTATATTTTATTTTTTAATATATAATTATTATAAATATTATAATTAATTATAACTAGTTTAATATATATACATATATATAAATTTATTATATATTATTATTATATAGTTGCCGACATACTACGTTATATTAAAATAAATAAGTAGATAATATTAATAATCATTATTAATTTATTTTCAGAGCTGTTTTATACTTAGTCTCTTGACGTTGTATTATTATTGTTTTACTAATTTATATTGGCTTTAAATATTTGTAAAGAATTATATACTGATTTATATAGATAAGTTATTCGTTTTAATTTTTGTTTTTGAAATTTTTTTAGTTATGTTGGGGACACCTGAAACAAGCATTAAATTGTGCAATACAGGTAGATTTTTGATATATTACTAGGATTATATTTTTTTTCTTTCGTTTTTTAAATAATTAGTTTTAGTGTTTCTTGTTTTTAATTTTATTTTATAAACGGTTTTTTTTTTATTTCACACACTTGAATAATGGTTCGCATATTATTTATAATTTATTAATTAATATTATTTTTTAAATGTTGAATATGATTGATTATTTTATTTTTATATTTGTTCTGTTTGTCTGAGTTTATGTGAATCTGGGATAGTGTAGCTTCTTAAAACTTTTAGATCTTTCTTTTCAGTTTTCCTAGTTCTTCTTGAGTAAAATAAGTTTTACAAGCATGTTTAATCATTTAACGTTTTTTAGTGAGTAAACCATTTTAATCCGATTTGGTCTCAGTTTTTTTCTGTCTGTTTTGTTTGTTTGTTTTTGCTTTCCATAGAGTTTGTGTGCGTGTGTGCGTAGTTGTTGCTGTGTGTGCGGCCATTTGTGTGATTTGGAATGAGGTATAAAGGTGCAACAAAGGAACCACTCGTGCTATTTATGTAGATCCCAACTGGTGTATAACACTATTCTTGGCTTACTCTCTACTCTGCATCTGGAATATCACATCTCTAATTCTAATTGCCAACATAACTTTTTTATGCTCTATGTCTGAGTCACTCTTTTTCGATTTTCGATTTTTTCCTAACTAACTTCAGAGGAGTATATATGAATCCATATCACATACTTATATTTAATTTCCGTCTAAATGTGGGTGTTGGTTAATAGTGATCACTATGTAAACATAAACATAAAATATACTGCAAACAATTGGAACCAGCCATTAAACGTCTCAGATATTCGAATCTCCTAACATTACGATGTATCTGTGGTCTTAAAATCTTATTCTTCCTTCTACTCTATATATATCTTTGTGTTCTGCCAGTTTTACTTCTCCTAACACGGCCTTTTTCACAGCCTTTGATATTTATTCTTACTACTTCTCACGAGACTGTATATTCTTCATCATTCCAAATACTGAGGTACTTTCTATTTATGGTTATTATTCTAATGTCAATCTAACACTGAATCGTGTTTAGGGTGTCCATCTTTTATACTTGATTAGGTGGTGGAGGAAGGTCTAATAGCATTTAGCATATTCCATACGATCTGGAGACAACTAATTATAAATAGAACCCACACAATTCGGATCGTGCTTTAACAAATTTCATGTGAAATCAAAGCATCCCTAAGTGTGATAATCAACAGCATCCTAAGCGATAATGCTGAAGGAATCCTTTCGACTCCTTAATTATTTGGGTAAAATTTTCTGAAACATAACCTTATAATCTTCTTAATATTTAATCTTTCTTCGAGGCTAAAATAAAAACTGACTTTACTATTATACTGTCGATTTATTTTTATGAGCACTTTGATCGGGCCGATTGGGGGACCTTTGCGTATGCTTTACGTCTACTATAATATGGATATGAACTGCTTATGTCTCTTGTGTGACGCATTCGAGACTTCTGACTTGATTTAGGTGTGGAGCTTGTTCAACGTTTGATAATGGGATGAGACATGTTCATCAGTCCCTTCTTCATCTAATCTTTCTCTACAACTCTACTCATGATTCAAATCGTGATATGTTCTACTGCACCAAATCAGGCTAGAGAACAGTGACGTATCGGGAGTAGAAAAATTCTCGTTCACCTATCACTCTTGCTAACTATAAATAAATTATTTAGATAACTAGGAATGCGAGATTTAGGGATATCATTGGACCAGAAGCAAGGCAAGAGACTATCATCAAACAGGAATGTTTAGTAACTTAACAAAACTTCTTATGGTTCTATTTCACTTAACATTGAAATATCTTTTTTCTGGCTCTATGCCATAAAACATTTCTAACAATTCTGTAAAATACTTTATCTCTTCCCTAATATTCGATATTCTGATGGTAATAGTTGCTAATTTTATCTTATCTCTCATCTTTAAAAGGCCAATATTTATCTATCTATTTTCGGCCATCTACTATTTTCCACTTTTACTACTTATCAATTTAGCCTTAAAAATAATCTAGCGATACAATTTCTGCAATTGGCTATACACTCTCATTTACCTTTCCTCAATGATTAATACAAGAACCGCTTCGCCTGCTCATTACTTTGATCGGGTGCATCGGGCTCCTGAATCTACGACGTTAGGGAAGGCGGGGATGGCGGCCGGATGCATTCCTACGGCCGCGAGTTTGAGGGGAGTGTGCTTCCGTGCTATCCGCCACCTCCTTGTTCAACTTTATTCACTATGTCTCAATACTTACACTTTCCCTCAATGTAATGGATTTAGCTCTCACATGTCCAACCTATTCCCCGAAAAAAGGAAGCGCTCTGATCCTTTACCAACTGTCGTTCTAACGTACAATAGCTCTTACTTACATGTATTCTAATTAAGACTTTGAAATCTTTTCAAACCTCATCATATTTCTCACTTAGACTTCATTTGGAAATAATCTTCATTTATCCGAGAGAGACCGCAGATTATCGGTTTCACACGTTTGCAGCTCACTCAGTAGGTCTATTTCGGCGATATATCTCTTCACACTAGCTCGTCTACTCGATTTATGGTTTTTAACCCGCCCTTAGATATACTAACGTGATGAAAGAATTGCCGTGGTGCGCTATGACATATCACATTTACAATGCTAACAAATTGTTAAATGGACGTATGGCCCCCGCATCCACTGCTCTCCAAGCTCTCATCCTTCTGAGATGACTCGTCACCTTTCATTCTTTCAACTCATCTCGAGTGCTACCTTCCTTTTATTACTTACTAGAATTGCGGGTCTCGTGCTTGAATCGTTTACCGATTCTTTTCTCAACGGGCTTGCATCTGATAGAATTCCTACTTCGGGATAGGTGTTGGTACTTTTATCATGAACCTTATGTGGAATTCAATTACTTTAAACACAACTCAATCACGCATATCTACCTCTCCAAGCGGAGAGATTTAACTTTCACTCATCTTTTTCGACGGTTTACTTCGTCTCTCCTGTTGAAAAAAATTTAACTATCTTGGCTTAACATAATCAAGAACAAATGTCTTGTGGAAAACAACTCAGAAATTTACATACACAATCGTAGAATTGATTTACTAAGGGCGGAAGACCTCAACAAGATATTGGGATTCTGTTTAGACTGCGAGACCTTTTTTCCTCTCCCAGTTGCTCCAGCTATACAAGGGCCTTCATCCGCCCTTGTCTCTGGAGTACTGCTCTATAATCTGGGGGTGCTCTATTTCTTCACCCGGCTCTTTGTGGGTGAGTCAAAGGCCAAGGCTTTATAAACTGTTTTGTAGCTTCAGTTCACTTGACCCTCTCTCTTTGCGGACGCGATGTTGGTGCTTTATCTCTTTTTCTATGAGGTCGCCAGATAAAAATTTCTTTGGGAGTTTCGCTTAGAGAGAGATCAGGAAGCCATTACGAGGGAGCATAACAAGGCTCGCTGTACCTACACCTCACTTTAAAAACCATTTACGGAATGTCCACGTCGTAAACCACTAGGGGTGCTGGTAGATATATTCAACACACTGTCGTTTTGTGGAAGAGTGTTGATGTAGGTAATCTCATGCATAGTTTGTTCTCAGTCGGTGCTTACCTTTTTCTTTATCCTGCCACAAAAGATATATCTTGTTGGGGAATTCTCACTGCACATCGGGCTGCTTGTGGGAAATTCACTGCTGAACTTTTATAAATCTTCCTCAGCACTCAAGAGACCCTGCGCATATTGACTCATTCGCGTATTTATTCTTGCATCTACTCACGTGCAACTGGCGTGATTTAGAAGTGGCTACAACAACCTCACTACATCCAAGTAACCGAACAGAATACTAATATGGAAAGATGAAGGATTTGTAAGATTTAAATGCATGTCTTTGGTAGGTAATAAAATATCATAAATCAGCTAATATATACTACATAAATCCATCCTTTAAATTTATTTGGAAAAGAAGTTACATAGAAATATATTCATAAGAAGATTATAATATAATATATACACTAAATATATATATATATGTATATATCTTACATAATATAATATATAAATTATATATATATATATATATTATTATATATTTATCTACATTATTAAAAATATAAGTTAAACTAAATTTAAGAAATAGGTATCAATATTTAATAATATATGATAAATTATATAATATATATATTGTAATATATTTTTAATATAATATCATAATATAATAAATTATATATATATATAAATAAATTATATATATATATCTAATATAATAATATATAATATATATTCTCATTCTTTCGAGGGAAGGATTTTATACTTATCCATACTACCAGTGATGAATAGCATTTTCTTCCTGACGTCTAATTTTCCTCAGAGTTTTGATAGTTCAATATAAGAAGTCATTAAGACTCTCTAGATAACGAATTTGCTCCCAAAGGGAATTACGCTAGCTTTCAAAGGGAAAAGCTTTTATATTACATTAATCCTGTCATATTGTCAAGTGACATCTATTTTTTCTTATCTTTTATCCCCTTAAATTATTATATTATTTATAATTTAATCTTTAAATATTTGTCTCTAAAGCGAATTGATTTATCAAAATGAAACAACATATGGACCTTAAATGTTGCTGGTTATATATCATACCTAAATAATCCTAGAAATTATTTTTCCATGAAATATTATAAGTAATTTCTAAATTAAGGTAATACAATGCTTTGGGTTATACGTCTCCACCAAGATATCCTATGACATTGGTGAGACTCAATTGAACTATCATATCAAGGGTGTAGGCATAGGTATGACTTAATATAAAAAAATATTATAATTAATGTGCTAATATAATAAATCTAATAATATGAAATTGTATAATTTTAATTTATTACATATATATATAAATATATATAATATATTAATATATTTATTATATATATATATATATATATATATATATATAATATATTATATTATTATATATTACATATATATATATATTTATATATATTTAAGTAATGAATAAATTAGTGAGGCAAATAGTGAAGCTGTTAGCAGGAGAAGAGGAGAGGGAGAAGAGTAGAGAGAGAGATAGAGATGAAAAGATTATAGATATATACTCTACATATAGTGATATAATATATTATAATATATTTATATATTATATATTCTATATATATTATATATCATATCGTACGACACTAATTATACATATAAATCAATACTATTATAGATTAATTTTAGAGCTGAAATGTGTTATTATATATTCGATGATATAAACAGCCAGTCATAAATATTTTATAGAATGTATATCCTATTATATATTATATATTCATATAATATATATCTATTTATATATTTTTATAAACATTAAATACGTTGCAAAGCACGAACGTCATTTTAACCCAAGTTTAATATAGGCAGCCATAAGGGGCGGAAGAAGCAACAAAAATTTTTTTGCTTTTACAACAGACTAAAAATGGAATTTTTTAAATTTCGATAACAACTCTGTAAGAAAAGAATTCTAGCTGATATAAGGTTTTAAATATAAGCAACAAAATCATTCAACTCTTTTGAAAGTAGTATATATCACAATTGCTCATATCACTATATCCAATAGCCAAAATACCCCCTCTTAGGGAAATGTAAAAACTACTCTCTTAATAGAGTAATTAATCACAACAGATATTATATAAAACTAATACATTTAAATCACATGAGGGTAATACGGGAACCTATTCATCTATAGAAAAGGTTTTCAGTTCTATTGTTAACTTTAATTTCAATTCAGACTTTAGTGCGTTTACTACAATTTATGATTTATGCAAGTTTAGTTATTCTTTTACAATTTGGTCTTTAGGTTGGTATATCTTGATCAGTTCTTTAAACTATATTTGTAGGATGATTTTTCTTTACCATTTTACTTTCAGTCAGCAGTATATATTCGAGTAACGTGGATCTACTTTTTATTTTTACCTTCACTATTAGCATTATACATTAATGTTATTAGGCTATGGAAATTAACAAATGAGAAGTTTCTATCAGTTATATATACTACTTTTAATATATAATAAGTTTCCGTTTCTTTTTGAATGATTTGGTAATTTCTTGTGTCAATAGCCATTATTAATTTAATATATAATAATATAAATAATATAATAAATTAAATATATAAATATATATATTAAATATTTATAATATTAATATAATTATATATAATAAAATAATATATTATTAATATATATATATAATATATATATATATAATATAATAATATAGTATATATTGATATTATAATTAATATATTAATAATTATATTTATTATATATATAATTATATTATAAATTATATATATATTAATATATATAATATATATATATATAATTATATATATATAATCTAATTAATATATATTTAAATATATGTATATATATATATCATTAATTAATATATATATATATATATATATTTTATATATAATATATATTTATATATACTTAATAATATATATAATTATTTAATATATATATATATTATATATATAATATATTATATTATTAATATATATATTGGGAGGAGTAAGAACTATGGACATAGATAATAGACTAATATACAGAGTAGATAAACAGAATGAAGGACAGAGAGACAGAGTAACTATCAGAGGGAAGTAATAAACAGGGAAGTACAGAGACAGATAAGACAAGAGCAGAGACTAGAATCAGGAGAAAGTAGTAGAGACAAAAATAATGTTATTGGAAGGTATTTTAGTATAAAGTATATTTATTTCGTGATAAAAATTTAGTATTATGCAAATAACACATTATATAGTAGAAAGATTGTGCACATATACTTATTATAACAGTACAGAATATGGATTTTGAATTTCAGTAGGCATGAAATGAAATAATATCTCTTAACATTTAATATATGATAGAACGCAATAAATAAGTAAAAGAAAAGAGAAATGGTAGTTCAATTAATGTAACAAACTAACTCACATAAGCTTTCTTATTATCTCTAAATGTTTATCAGATTTCTACTTATTCTCAGATAACTAAAAAGAGTTACAGTTTAAATATATAAAGAGGATCTAAATCTTGTTGTATTAAATATAATAATAGAGATAGAGTAGAAGATAGATGAAAGCAGAGAGAGTAGAGAAGACGATGTAGATAGAGAGAGTGACAGAAGAAGTAATTGAATGAGAGACATAGAGAGTAGTATAAAGAGAAGAGAGTGATAGATTATAATATATAATAGAGAGTAAGTGAACATTAATGAGTAAGTGCATCGTAAAGCAGCAATAAGGAGAGAGAGTAAGTAAAGAGAGATAGAGAGATAAGTAACGAAAGAACAGACAGATAAACAGCTAGAAAACATGGTATAAAAAATATTTTCGTTTAGATAATATAATGAAGTGAGATAGAAGAGATGAAGAAGTAATGATATGAAGAGACAAATTGAATAGAAATATGAACTATCTGCCAAATGCAATACTGGAAGCGACGCTGAAGAAATGAAGATATTGAGATATAAAGGTAACAAGAAGAGTGAAAGACGATCTCAAGAGTGATAAAGAGGAGTTATCCCCACAAGATTGCACGCATGAGAGTGAGTAGGTTAAAATGGATTAGTTCGTTATAAACGTTGGTGTATAGTTTATTGAAAAAGAGTTAACATTGTAATGGGGTTTGTAGACTGGATTAAGACTATATTGTAAGGTGGCGTGTATTGCACGAATAGAAGGTCCATTTATATATATCAGACTATAGTAATAGAGAGAGAGTATGAGGAGAAAGAGTATTATAAGATAAGTAGAGAGTAAGAGAGTATAGATGAAGAGTAAGAGGAGAGGAAATAGTAAGAGATAGAGTAAAGTAGTATATAATAAGGTAAAGAGATAGAGATTGGTGAAGAGTAGAATATAGAGAAGGTAGTAAGGATGATATAGTAAGATAATAGAGAGAAGTAGGATCTAGAGCTAGAGGAGAGGATATTATGATAATATAAGCTAAGAAAAGAAGAGGTATAATATAGATATGTAATATAGACGATAGATATAGAGTAAAGATCAGATAGAGAGTAAATAGTAATAGAGAAGAGTACATGATATATATATACCTAATAGTATTAGTAGATATTAAAGAACGTAATGATAGTATATTTAAGAGGATTATTTACAAAATATATAGATATGCTTTTAACGAATAGTTAAATAAAGTATTTTCTAAAGATACTATAGTATATACCATATAATATATAATAAAAATAGATATAAAAGATATAATAAAATCATATAATATTAATATGTCTTTAATTCAATTATTGTAAAAGGCTTTACTATATTAGACTATTTAATTATAAATTATATATAATAAATTAATATATATTTAAATATATAGTGAACTTATTTAATAATAAGATAAACGTAGAACAATATATATAGATCTGTTATTGGATAATAATTATATTATACATATATTATATAATAATATCTAACTTTTATAATATTCATATATAGTGATATATATATTAGAATTTAATATATATGTATGAATATATATATTATTAATACATATATATACTCAATATAATATAATAAAATATAACTATATATTTACTAATATAATTATTATTATAATATATAAATAGTATTGTATAATGTTTATATATTACTTTATATAATATTTAATAATACGTGTATATATATATTATATTATATAGTACAATATATATATATATACTTATATATATATATATATATATTATATACTTATATATATATATATATTATATATAGTATAATATCTTATATCTAATAATATATATAATAAGTGTATATAAGTATTTAATATAATATATATACTATATATATATATATATATATACTAAGGTAGTAGTATTATTAATAATATAACTAATCTATTTATTCATTAATATAGTAAGAAATAATTATATGATTATTATATTATATTATAATATAAGCATATTCTATTTTCTATATATAGATAATATAATATAATATATATATATATATACATAATATGTTAGATCTTACTTTCGAATAAGCAACCTTATATTATATATTATACATATAGTAATATATGAATACCGTATATATATATACTAATTATATATATATGTAATATCTAGTAGATGATATAATAAGGTATTAAATATATTATATAGATAAATAATTTTTAAAGTATATTTCTTAATATATTTACATTTAAATATATGTATTATATATTTAATATGTGTATTAATATCACTTTCTATTTTGAGAACATAAAAATGATGACTCAAATTGTTAGATAAAAGAACTTCATGAGATATTACATTATATATATATCATAGTCTAGGATATATTACTATATTTATAATGCATATATTATAATTAATACATACAAAATATATATTATATATAATTATATATATATTTAAAATATAATAATATAGAGTTTCAAACTAAGCATTGATCTTATAAGCTATATATTCACCAGCACAATTTTGGAACGTATATATATATATTATATTATATTATATAAATATATAATTATATAAATATAAATTAAATTCATTATATATATATATACACTTTTATATTTTATGCTTATATATATATATATTATATACTTACCAAAATATTTATATATATAAATGGTTAAGTATATGAAAATATAATATGGTCGACATTACCCCGCAAGGCCAGGTCTATAGTAACTAAAAACTATCTTCAGTAGGATCGAGAAATGAAATCTATTTTACTTAATCAGAGAGACATTATTATACCAACCGGAAGTTAAAAAATAAATATAAAAAAAATAACGCTTTTTATAAAATATAATAAACATTGTTAAATTGTTGAAAAATTTGCAATTTTTTAAGATAAATCAAGATGCGGCTTTACTAACCCGAGTGAGATTCGAATTAGAGTCCAATTGTTGAAAATCAATTTTTTTTTTTTACACTAACTGGGGGAACTACCTCGGATAATACAAGAACGATGGGATAGATGGTCCGGGGGTTTCTCGGCCTATGGTCCGGTGGGAGCCGTTACGGGGGGGACTTCGTTCTCCCCTTCTGATCCTAAACGTCGTTCCCTCGAGAACCCCTAAAAATAAAGGTATTAACGAGAAAAATAAATATTTCTTCCGTTTGGCGATAAATTATAAGCGTGTATTCTGGCAATACGCACTTTTCTACATCAGAGGACTCTTATAGGTGAGCATGCTTTCAAGGTCAATTATAAGCGTGCACTGAAAATTTATTTAACCAACTAGTATTGATTTAGATATTTTAAATAAAATGCCGTTTAAAGAAATAAAATAATTTTTTTTTAAGATTCTTCGATGAAATTTGAAATTACTTCCTAAAATCAAAAAATGTATAATATTTTCGCGCACTGGATGCTATAACAGTGTTTCTAGTCAGCATGAACTTTCGAGCGCATGCTAGGTCTTATATAATTATATATTACATTAATATTATAAGTATAAATATATATATATAAATGTTATAATATATTAAAATGATATTTAATGCCTGGTATAAGTATTCATATTATATACTTATAAACTATATATATAATATATATATATATAACTTATATATTATATATTTAATTATAATATATATAATATATATATATATATTATATTATATATACTATTATTATATTTAATATATATAATATATATATATACAAGTATATAATTTAACTATATTTATCGTAAACCTCGGGCCGCCCGTGACGGGTGGGTACGAAAAAAAAAAAAAACAATTCAATTCACAACAGTTGTTATTTGGAAGCAAATAAAAATCTGTAAGAAATATGAATACTACCGTAAAGGAAGTTTTGGCAAATCAAACCGTTTATGTACTAACTTCTATCAAAGCTTTTTATTTACAAAGAGAAAAAGCGAAACAGAGCAAACGTTTCTTTTGAAATATCAGATTCAAGGGATCGATTATCTAAAAGAAAAATAAGAAATCACCTAATTAAACTTTCCTCTGCAAATAGATGCTGGACGACCTGTATAGCATAAGAGATTTAAGCATGGTTATATTTCTTTCTTATCAAAAAGAGGAATTCAAAGTGTAAAGGTAGTCAGGAGTCTGAGGGCTGAAATGGGATATCCTACTTGACACAAGTTGAATGATTAGATATTTACAGAAAAAGTAAATGTCGTTCTTGAAAGGTATAGAAGAAACAATTTAGAAAGGAAAGATGCAACCTTTGAAGTACAAGTTTGGAGAAATATTGGAGGGTTACCATCACGATCATATTCAGTCTCAGCATTATTAAGTTTTCCGATTTTTTAAAAAAGTAATTGGTTAGTATTATATTATATTAAATTATTATTGAAAATATACAATAATATATATAATTATATATATATTTATAACTTTTCCATTTGGATTATATATACTACTATATATATATAATATATATATATATTTTTATATAAAAACATTTATATTTTATAGTCATATGAGTATGACTTTTTGCTATATATGTATAATATAATAATATATATTATTTAAGAAGAGATAATTTAATTATGTTCTCATTAACTATATGATGATCATTCAAGTTTGTATTACCTGTCATTAATTTTCCACTTACAAAAACGAATAGGTCCAGCTTTTACATTTAACTTTTTTGAGTAAATTTATTTCTTTATAAACTATCAAACTAATAGAATTTGTTTTTAAAGAGTAGGTTCTTTATTTTCATTGTGCAATGCTCCTTTGCAACGTTTCACCCCCCTGAGTGTTTTTTACTTCGAGTCTTTCTCTTCCTTTTATAAAAAGACCAAAAAAAAAAAACTTACGAAGAATTAAAGTTTTGGGACACGCTTCGAAGCATCGTCAAAACGCTCTGCATTGCATTGTCTAGACTCATAATTTCGATACTCTTTCGTTATGCATTTATCGTTGAGTTTATAATCCTCTTTGGAGCTTATACTTTTTTTTATGTCACTAAATTATTAAACCAAAAAAGCATACACACTCGCGCATAAATACATAAATAGATTTTTATATTAAACTATTAATTATTATTATAGCATTTTAGAAATTATTTTATTTTAAAGAAAATTATATATATATATATATATATATATATATATATATATATTATATACTTGCTTATTTATATATTATATTTATAGATAAGTATAATGATATATATAAGGGAGGTATAATATAATATGGGTAATATTAATATATATTTTATGTTATTTGGTTGATATTTATAATAATATATAATAATATTATTTATAATATATAATATATATATTATATTATATTTATATTATTATTATATAAATTTATATATTATATTATAAATAATATAATATATATATATATTTATATATATTATTATAATAAATATATATATATATTATATTTATATTTATATATAATATATATAATATAGTATATTATATAAACATATATATATATTTATAATATTATTAATTTATATATTCTATTGTTGAATAAAATATAATTATATATTATATATATATATATAAAATATATATAATAATAAAATATATATAATTTATATAATTAATATATAATGTATATTATATTATATATATATATATATATTATATTAAAATATTATTATTATTATAATAATAATACTATATGTAATATTATTATTTTATATATATATATATTTATATATATTATTATAATATATATTATATACTATTATATATAATTATATAAATTATTATATATATATATATAATATATATATTTATATATATATATTAATATTTATATAATTTATATATATATATTATATATATATATATATTTAATAGATTATAATTTATATATAATATTTGTATATATATATTTTTATATAATATATATATACTATAATATATATATAATATATATAAAAAATGTGTTTATCTTTTTATTGTTATTTTTCATATATTGTTTTTATTTATTTATTTTTTTGATTTCTATAATTATTTTTTAACGATCATGGCCATTTAGTTGCTGTTGTTATTATTATTATTCCGAATTATTAATCATTATTATTAATAATTTTATTATTATTATTATTATTATTATATTAATTTACTATATAATTATATAATTATACTCGGAATAATAATAATAATAATTATATTATTATTAAATTTTATTATAATTGTTATTACTCACTTATTTTCCTTATTAATTCTTATTATGCATTTAATTATTATAATTATTTTATCTATCATTTGTTGTTGTTATTGTTGTTGTTGTTGTTGTTGATGTTGTTATTATTGTTGATGTTGTTTGTTGTTCGTTGTTGGTGTTGGTGTTGGTTGTTGGTGTTTGTGTTTGCGGTTGGTATACTGGTGTTAAGATTGTTGGTAGTTGGTCTTGGTGTTGCGTTGGGAAGTTGGGTTTGGAGGGTGATTGGTGTTGGTGATTTAGTGTTGGTGTTGGTGTTGGTGTTGGTGTTGCTGTTGATTTTGATTTTAAATGTTGTTTTTGTTTTTAATGAGTTGATGTTGTGCCTGGTGTAATTGTTATTGCTTTTGCTGTTGATGATGATGAGCCGGAATTTTAGACAGGCCAAAAAAAGTTGGGGGTCCCACATCCGGCAATTCACAAATATCTTACATTACAGCAATAGAATAACTCACAGCAATAACGATTTGACTACTGTACAAATTTTACAGATAATTGATTCTTAATTTATTGCCTTCCAAAATAACGGAGACAATGAAAAATATTGTCCGTCAAACATAAAATTCCATGGTAAAGCGGAGGGAAAGAGAAGTGATTAACCTGAAATAAATATATATTCTTGTCTGTCCGATCTTCTGCTAATCACAGTTTCAGAACTTTCTCTGAACTGAAGGTCTGCTATTAAAAACTAAGATTGTTCTTGGTAAACTAGGACTTAAATTTGATAACACTATTGAACGGGATTCTGAAGTTTCCAGAGACATCATCCAATTTTCATGGTTCTTGGAGTATCTTGAGTCATGACGACAGAAGGATGTAACAAAATGTTGTGAAAAATTAGAAATATGGAATTTAGAACGAATTTAAATAAAGACGGAATCCAGCAATTAAAATGCTCCGTTTGAAACTTCCAAAATTCTCAGGAAAAAATTATAGAGTAGAAAGTCCATAATCAGCATTTAGACTGACCGGGTAATCAAAATTTAACTGTTTTACGAAGGCAACAATTGATGTTACTATCAAAGATAAATTTAGCCCGATGAAAGTTTGAAACGTAACAACTTTACCTCACTTATATTAAGTTGAGAGCAATTACTTTCTTACTTTAAGACCAAGTAGAAATCGGATTTAAAGACATTATTTAAGGAGGATTTTATTGAAGCAATTTTATTTTTAAGGAAAAACTATTAAAAATAAAATTGATTAATATATATATATATAATTTATATTATATATATATATATATATATATAGAATAAAATACATGAAGAAATAGTATATAATTATATAGTTGTTATTTATTCATATATATAATTATATTATATATGGAAATGTATTATGTTTCGATTCTAACCAATGAATGAATTATTTTT
>JABUQX010101541.1:37500-40000 GCA_015478945.1 Trachelipus rathkii
GAACCATTAGCTGTTAATTTATAATTTTTATAAATATATATATATATATATATATATATATATATATATATATATATATATATATATATATATATATATATATATATATATATATATATATATTTATATATATATATATATATATATATATATATATATATATATATATATATATATATATATATATATATATATATATATATATATATATATATATATATATATATATATATATGTATAATAATACAAGAAACGAATTTAGCATGTGTTGTCACAGTACATAAATTCGTTTTCGGCAGCACTACAACACGAAGCCTATGACGAATTAGAGGGCTAAGCCACATGCTTAAACAGCTACTATAGATATCAAGCAATTTCGAGGGAAAATAAAACTAACAATTTTATTTAATAAAAGTGAAAAGAAAACTTGATTTGGAATAACAAATAATTATTTATTTAAATCTATGTAACCTGTCCTAGCTTATATATATATTTATATATATATATATATATAGCATATATATATATATATACATATATTATATATATTATATTATTATATTATATTATTATTATTATTATATATATTATTATTATTATTACATATATTATTATATTATATATATATATATTATTATTATTATTACGTATTATTATATATTATATTATTATTATATTATATTATTATTATTATTACATATATTATTATTATTATATATATTATTACATATACATATACACATCAAAACAGACGTCACATATATTATTATATTGGTTATTATTATATAGCATATACATATATATATATATATTATATATTATATATATTATATATATATATATTATATTATATTATATATATATATTATATATATTATATTATTACATATACAAAATCCAAAAGTTTTTATTTCTCAAAACACACGATAAACATATATATATATATATATATATATATATATATATATATATATATATATATATATATATATATATATATATATATATATATATATATATATATATATGTAAATTTAAATATAAATACTATACATAGCCCATTTACGCTAGTGTCTTTGTATGTGGATGTTTGTTTGAGTTCGCGTGTTTGTGTAAGTGCTTGATAAATTTTAAATTTACTTTTTAAACTGAATTTTGAAATTGCTTTTGTATATTATAATTCTTCCCTTAACTTTGCGATGCATTTAATAGCATTTAAGATAATTTTATTTAGTATACTTTTATATTAATGCGATCATACCAATTCTTAGTTGATTCTTTTTTCGTATCCGCTCTTTGCTCGAGAGGTTTTCCCCTTTTTTCTTTTTTGTGGGTCTCTCCTGGGGTTTTCAACACTGATGCTTGTTGGTGGTGGAAAGTAGTTCCAACACTCTTACTCCTAACATGCCTTCGCTATTTTCAAGGACGATAATCTTTTACATTCACCTCAAAACCCTTTGGTGAATGGAAATGTGGATATTGACGATATTTAATTTTTTTCATTCCTGTTTAAGAAACAGAACCTGATCAAAAACTCATTTTATTTAATTATTGGAACCTGTAAGAAATAATCATAAATAATAGGTCAGAAATCATAAGTCATAATCAATATGCCATATGCCATGGTACAAATGCATCCATATCTACTTTTATCAGCAACATTTCCCTTCAAGAATTAATTAATTTTTTATATTTGTAGTTGAGAACAGCAGGGAGGACCACGAAAGAGAAACTAAAGCGCCATAGGGTGGACTAGTACTCCATTTCTCACTTCCTTGTTTCCTAAAACCTCGAAAATTAATTAAGCGATACGCAAGTCAAATTGGACTCATTCTTAAGCTAAATCCAAATCTTTATATTTTTCTCAAATTTTGAAAGTTTAAACAGTTTTTCTTTTGTTATTTTCAAATGTTTGATTTTTTTTATTTAGAAGCACAAAGCTTTTTCTCTCTCCACAAGCTTTTCTTTCGTTCTTTTACTCTCCCTTCATAAATATACTTCATCACCCACTTTCTTTCCCCATACTGAGGGTAAGGTGCGTCACATGCACTGGAAACAGGAAAAGAGTAAAAGAATAGGACTCAATTCAAAAAGAAAGCCCAGCCTTACCGACCCCTTTATACCCTTAAATGAGATATCGTAGCAGTCAGAAAAATCCACCCTATGGTTTCACGGGACTGCGACGGTCCCTCACTAAGGCATCTCGTCAATGTAGGCTTCCTATCTTGGTCCAGGTGGGCCCAAAAAAAAAAACTCACAAAACCTCGCCATTTACTCCATTTATGCACCTTTCTTCTTTCCCTTGCCAAACTCACATTCCTCTCCTTCAGGTATTCCTTTACTTATTCAATCCACATTTTTTTCAGTCGATTCCTAGCACACTCACCACTATATATCTGCTTAACCAACCGACTATCATCCATCCTTTCCACATGACCAAATCATCTCAATGTACTTTCATTTATTCTCTCATTTACTTCTTTCTTCACACCATACAACT
>JABUQX010101541.1:42500-44012 GCA_015478945.1 Trachelipus rathkii
TATATATATATATATATATATATATATATATATATATATATATATATATATATATATATATATATATATATATATATATATATATATATATATATTTTTTTTTTTTTTTTTTTGAGTTAGTGTACAGAACCCACCACGGCTCACAATGAAGCGGCCACACTGGACTGAAAATCAGCACCATGGGAGGGCCCTGTCATATATATGTTTCAAATGTCAAAGAAAGATTTGATTGGTGAAATGAATATTCAGTCAGTCAAAATAAATAAAAACTAAATAAAATTTTATCCTTGCATTGTTAATAGTCTTAAGATTACATAACAAAATCAAATGCTATAAAGAATATTCACTTCTTGAAGATACAAGAAAATAGTGTTACTGCTAAAGTGGGAAGATTCAGATAAGATATGGGATAATCTTTTAGAAGGTGTTATGGACCGTAAAGTAGGAAAATAACGACAGCGAATAGGGTCCAGATGGGAACAATCAATGAAGATATGATGAACAGATTGCGGGGTGTGGCGACGGCAAAATTTGCAAATGGGAGGAGGGTCTCGTGACATATAGTGACTGTGAGTGATATTGGTGTGGCCAATATGGAGGCGTGCAAGTATCACCTCATGTAAGCGCTTTCGTCTGTGGGAGGAAGACCACTCACCGATGTTCGGCTTTATGTTTCTGAGTTTCCTTCCCCGCCGATCACTCGTCCAGCACTCTTGCCAACAAGATCGAAAGCCCCGTCGGAGAGCAGGATAGTAATCAGTTGATGGGAGGCGGCCTTGTCGAATGGCATCCGGGAGGTACCTGGAACAACTCCGAGAAGAGGAGGCGGCCATTTTGGCCTCTCTGTCAGCGATTTCATTGCCAGTTACCCCTACATGAGAGGGAGTCCAACATAAAATAATTTGTTTCTTACGGGAGTGGAGAAGTCGAAGAAATTGTTGTACAGCTGATACCATTGCGTTTTTAGAATAAGGGGTTTTAAGTATATATATATATATATATATATATATATATATATATATATATATATATATATATATATATATATATATATATATATATATATATATATATATATATATATATATATATATATATATATATATATAAACTGTCCTCCCGGGAAGGTCATGGTCTTCTAGTTAAATCATGATCTGTCAGTGGGACCCATCTAGAAAGGTCCTTGGATTACACGGGTCTGAACTTCTAGATCCTCTGGTTTATCAAGTATATCGCGGATGCCTGGAAATTTTCATTAGTAGCAAAGCAAGCCGCCAATGTACTAATTATCGTCAGAATCGGACGGTTAGAGTTACTAGAGAGTAGCTCACATTCTCTGCTCCACCCAGTCTCGAACCAGGGCCCTCTTGCTTGCTAGACGAGTGTTCCACTCTCTAATGTGGTAGAGCTCCTTATATATATATATATATATATATATATGAAGGGAGAGAAACAAATCGCAATGATATGATACATGTCTTTGATAGATATATGTTAAACATATAATACAAC
>JABUQX010101542.1:0-7500 GCA_015478945.1 Trachelipus rathkii
GTTATTGCCGTTCCAGTTGCTGTTTGGGTGTTTTTGTGCCATTCGCATTTATCGTGAAACACTTTCGCGTTTCGTGCGCCGCTTCATTAATGGATGATTATCAGAGATTGTGAAGAACCATATGGAAGCTTGTTCGAGAAAAACAAGGTAAACTACATGTTGATAACGAGGAGTAATGAGACTATCGATTCAAAATAGTTCCGTGTTAAGAGGAAGGCTTAATTTTAAGTTTTGATCTAAATTTGAATTGGGAGTTTTGTTACAAGGTTTATAAATTGGAAGGAGAAACCCCACTCAATCAATTTAGCTGAAGATTCAGAGATATAGATGAGATTTCAGTGCTATATAACGGATGAAAAGAGCAGGAAATAGAGGTTCCGACCGAAGAACTTCAAAAACGCCAAAGTTGGTTAAAAAAAGATGGCGGGAGAGAGAACCGGAAAAAGTAAGAGGAAATAACTGGAAGAAATGAGAGGGAAAGGTAATTCCTTTACCTTGGGTACAGTTCTATTAAAGAAAAGAAGATAGCATAAGCGTGGCAAGATTGTCCGGGGATCCTCTACGAAGAATTGATATTAGAAGATGCCTCACCAAGAGGAAACAATATAGTTTGTCGAATAACGATCGCTTTTGAGGAAAATACAGGAGGAATAGACGTAACAGCCGTCGTGGATACTGCCGCTCCTATTTCTATGCTCAGCCGGGATGCCTTCGAAGCTTTAAAAGAAAAGGAGAAGATAGAGGTTTTATGTGAACCGTCCCCATTTAGATTAAAAGGTTTAAATGGACTGCAACCTAGACAATACCGTCAAGTAGAACTTTGCTTTAAATTATCAGGTAAAATCCAACGCACCAAATTTTTATTGCATGAATTAATTCAAGAAAAATGGCAGATATTATTAGGAACTAATATACTTAGTAATGAATGTGCTAGTCTGAACCTCTTCAAGCGTCAAATGACCGTCTGTAGCGAGGGAACGATCGTAAACATCCCGCTTTTCATTATCGGAGAACCTCGGAGAGAAGGGTTCGGCCAGATACAGGTAATGAGAGCCTTTGATCCGCCGTCCCCAAGGAAGAATCCACTGGAAATTAACGAAGCTTTAGGCTCCGCAGTCTGCACTTTAAAAAGAAGGTATGACACCCCAAAACCTTTCGCTCCGCTGGAAGTTAGAAGGAGAAAGCGGGCGGGAAGAGAGGGAGCGGAGGAGGAAGAAATTTAGATGCAGGAGGAAGGAGGTAGGGAGAGCACTAAATAGGTATAGATATATATATATATATATATATATATATATATATACTTAACTTATATATATATATATATATATATACTTTATATATAACTATATATATATATATATATATATATCTCTGCGAAACTTTAAAAATACCTTGAGTCGAAGGAATTGACATTGTCTATACAGCTAGGTGTGTGTCTTTAAGTTACGATAAACCATCCCTTTCGAAAAGAAAAAGTATCAGTTCGTTGCGACCAAATTTATAACATATACATATATATATATATATATATATATATATATATATATATATATATATATATATATGCATAACTAATAAAAAACTATTTTAAAATGATGGTTTCACTCTCATACCTGGGTAAAAATAATATCGCTGTTGGTATGTGAACTTTATCACAGAGGAAATTATAAACAATTCAACGATGAATACTGACTTGTATCTAATTCTTTAATAGTCAATAGCCTAGCTTTCACCAAAAAAGCTTAAGAGCCTAAAATTCAAGATTTTAGAAGTATAGATTCCTTAGTTTTCTTTATATATTTGCTTGTAAGAATTTTAATGTAAAGTAAAATATCCGTTTTCATAAAAATAGGAAAAGTAAAAAATGACCGACAGAGGGGTTTTAAACATTAGTACCATATAATATATTTGTCTAAAACATATATATATAACTAATATATATATATATATATATATATATATATATATATATATATATATATATATATATAGTATATATATATATATATAATATATATATGTATATGCTCTGCCTCTACTCTATATATATATATATATATAACACTGCTGCTGCTATATATAACTGCATATATATATATATATATATATATAAGTATATGTACATGTGAATATGCTTGGATACGAAACCGTATCTCCCTTACAACAGCGTTTGAAATTATATAGGAATGCATTTAGTTTTAATCTCAATTTCAAATTTGATTTGTTTCATTTGTAAAAAATTCTGGAGTCCAGTAGGAAAAAAGGGTTTGAATAGATAGGTAATATTTCCTATGATAAAATATAAAAAGTCTAGCATAAACAGTTCGAGTTTTTGTAGTTTTTAAGTTGAATCCCGGAGGTAGTGGGTTACAGAAGATGGAACCCTGGCCCGGATAGCCATGGTGCACAATAAGTCTTAGAGCAAGCATGTCGGTATAAGCCGAGGAGGAAACCTCGTTTACCCCATCTGCGGATCTGGATACTCTATATGTTGCATGTCGTTAACGCGAAAAATCTGTACACGAGGTGTACAGGCATTTATTTGAATATGTTTACTGTTTTGCTACTAATCCTTTTATTTATTTTAGAGAGAGAGAGGGAAGACAGTTTGGTTCTCCAGACAAATTTCTGAAAAGCCGAAGATAGGGCCGTTCGGATAGGTCGAAAGGAGAGAGAGAGAGAGAGAGGAAAATAGTAAGATTCACACTGACTCAGGAAATTTATAATGGATAATTCAAGTTTGTTTTATTCTAATAACATTTACTTTAATATTCTTTATACGTACGTTTTAACATTATTTTACATATAATAATGCCAGTTATGCGTATAAAATTTAATCATTTTTTCTATATATATATATATATATATATATATATATATATATATATATATATATATATATATATTATATATATATATATATATATATATTAATATATATATATATATATATATATACTCTTTCTATACATATATATATATATATATATATATATATATACTATATATATATATCTTTATATAACACTGTATATATATATATATGTATATACCACTGCTGCTCATATATATATATATATATATATATATATACGCCATATATATATATCATCTGTATATGTCATTTCGAGAGAGAATGATACTTCAGTCCAGCACATCTTTTCTTAAATTTATGATAAGTAACGGAATAGAATCCTAGTAAATTAGCAGCATTATTTTATTTTTCTTATTTAAAAAGGGCTGCATACTAGTTAAGTCATTTCACATTTCGCTTTAAAAAATGTTAGGATAAAAAGCACCTGCCAGATTCATTCTAGGCAAGGAAGCCATTTCAACTTCAGTCGATGCTAAGTTACAGAGACCAGTAAGTTCACTTTACCAGCTCACCACCCAGATGGGAAGGTACTGAAAGCTGTAATACACAATTTTAGTCGTGAGATTTCGAGAGTGTCTTAACTTAGGAAAAAAGAGGAGAAGATTGTCGTGCCAAAAAAGATCCCTAGGAGTCTGGCGAACACCCTAATATAACATTTTGTAAAAAAAAAAAAATATAAAAATATATATATATATATATATATATATATATATATATATATATATATATATATATATATATATATATATATATATATATATATATAATATATATATATATATATATATATACTGGGTCTAAATGAGCTGAAAATTAGTTGTAAAGGATTCTTTGTATAATAAATTTCTGTGTAAATATCACACACATCTAATAGTTGGGATTAAGGAATTTGTTAATCGTAAGTCATAGTTTATTTTGCAACTTATTCATTTTAATAATTATTTGCATAATTTTACCTCCTCGTGAATTTTTCCTTATCTATAATATTACAAAAAATTAGGCAAATGTTGTGGAAGTTCTGAATGGCAGAGACATTACAAAGTGGGCCAGGTTTCTAAAGTTCTGAAGAGCTGATGTGCAGGGGACAGACATCAAAATTCAGCTTCGGGCCACTGATTCGCTGGTCTCCAGTTGACAAGGGTGAAGGATTCATCCTGTTCCGCCGACCATGTGAGGTTGGAGTGAGGTTCGGTACAGGCGTTTCGCTAGTCTCAGTTGACCAGGAGTTGATAGCCAAAGGAAGACCTCAGAATGAAGAAGCATCGCCCGGTGACCGTAATTACGAGGGAATAAATCTCATGGATTTGGTATATGAATTGCTGTGTATTTAGTTTGTTTTTGAAATTGTTGCATTAAAACATGAATTAGCCTGGATTAGAAAATCGATTGCACATATAGCATATCGTTGATTAGGTTCTATAGGTTCTGTAAACGTTTTCTCTGAGTGTACAAACGAAAATCTTATTTGAATTTTAGCTACAGCCTATGGGAGATAAAGGGAGAGGACTATGAGTATTCCGCCGGAAGATATGGGAGAGGAAGAAAATGGTCTCAGAAAGGTAAATTTGCCAAAGAAAGATGAAAAACAACGAGAGGAGACAGGCCACAGTGTCCTATTGAAACCGGTTTAGTGGATTAAGAACTTAATTTTGCAATATTTTAGTAAGATATTTCTATTTGCATGTTCCTTTTGGATTTAGGATGTAATGAGTAGAGACCTCAAAAAGCCACATTTCTTCAAAGGGAAAACTTCCGTGAATTGAATGGCAAAACAATACTCCTACCTAGTGGTAGCAGAAAGAGAAGAAGAAATGTGCACGCAGTCTTAAGTTTAAGTCCCGATCATATGTGAGGAACAGTCAGGTATTTCTTCCACAAGAAATCACTTATCTTCACCAGTGGGAATTAAGATATGGCGTTTCTATGTGGGAACTAGAATAGAAAAAGGGAGAAAATACATGACCTTCTCATCAGTGTATTGCTGTATTTTGCTTTGTTTTTTTTTATTTTTTGTAGTTTTCAACCATCGATTAGTTCTTTTTAAATATTAGTCACGCGCTTTTGATCTAAAGTTTCGAAAAGTTTTGAGAAGTGATACTCGCAACATGGTTGGTTCGAGTCACAGAGCTAAGATTTAGCCGTGGAAAGAGAATAACGATTGAAGAAGCATTTCGGAGATAAGAAACAAACTTGGGTACGACAGAAAAAAGATAATCACATTGGGTTGTAGCAATGGTTCAGTAATAATCTAGCATGTAATTTTTGTTCATATTTTTGTTCATATTCTTTTAGGATATACTTTCGATAAAACAACTATGTGGGTAACTTTTAAAGTTTTTTTTGTGGAAGAAACTTTGAGCCCGTACAGACGAGGTGGTGATCCAGTATCATAAGTCTCATCAAGCCAATATAGGAAGTAAGAAGGAGAGAGAAAAAATGTCTTAGAAAATGCTGTAAGTTCTTTTCCTTGTTGATGATAAGCCCTACGCAAAGAGATGAAAGTGATCTCTAGTAGTTTTCAGTCTTAACTTCCTCAGTAACGTAGTGGACATTTACGCGAAATTCCCGGAAAATAGATGAAAAACCGAAATTATTAATAAGAGAGTTACATTTGCATTCTATAGAATTATAAGAAAGATTTTTATTTTTTATTATTTTTCTTTGACAAAAATCGCTTTGTATTCAATTGTTCGTTAACCTTAGATACAACCGCCGATGAAATATTCTAACACTTTGGTATTATTTTGTGAGTTTTCAATTCAGTTAAGATATTACCACGTTCTACGACTAACCATAAATTTTTGGCACTTCCCACACGCGTGGCTAAACTTAGAAATCTTGTTAAGAGAAAGGAATGTGTTGATAGGTATTAGGCACATGGAGGCTACAGCGAGAAGGCTCTCAAGATGTTTAATTTTGCTTTGAGTGTAGAATGACACTGAAGCGGGCGAGGGTAATGAAGGGACTACAGGAAGACATAGCTCCCCGTCCCTGTCATTTCAGTTAAGATGAATATGAGAACGTTTTATAAAAAAATGATAGCGTGGTTTTTCTTTTTTCCATAAATAAGATACTTGGTTAACATAATTTTAATATTTTTAGGATATTTTTTTCAGTCTCTAGGACGAAACTTTGGTTTGAAGTTATGATTATACCATTTCGCATCGCATTTTGCATAATTCATCAGGCCACACGATTAATATTTGGTTTCCAATCGGAAAAAATGAAAAAGTTGCCGATTATCATTTTATTATTTTATCAATACCCACCTACTGGATTCAGCCTCAAAAGGAGGCTATTTTCGAGAGACAAAAGTTTCATAACCGCCAAAATCAATGATGAGCAAGTTTGAAATATACTTACCATTAATTTAACGCTTAGCATTTTTTAATTAGGAAGATGATAGTTATGAACACTTCCGTTAATATTTTTATTTTAACGTTTTGATACTAACAGTTTTTTTTATTTAAACAGTAGTGTTGTTAAACGCATGATATAATAATAAAAATATACTAACATTTCTTATAGATTTCTATCAGTATAAAGCACAATCATATCTTTGAAGATTGATCTGCCATACTAATAGCTTTTGATACTAATATAAAAAGGATGTATTGGGATGCCAGCCTCACCGATTAACATTTTCAAATAACTTTCTCATAGCCTTATACTAACGTTCTTAGAATTAATTTTCTTTCTAACAATGTTACTACTAACATTAGTAAGTAAAACTAGTGCTTAATTGTCGTAATAACATTTTAATGTCGCTTATGTAATTTTAAAATTTCAAATAAACTTTGATAGTCTAAATGGTATACGAATGAAACTAAAGTCCAAAGGACCAAAGCATGGTAAAAGCTTTAACATACTCTTGTTCCTTCCTTAAACGAATGTTACTAACAATTAACTCTAGCTAACGACCAAAAAACTTAGGCCAGTAAAAGTTAAAAACTAGTCGTTACTAGGAATAGTAAAATCAAAGAAAAGCAACTTGACCAGTACCAAAAATATTTTTAGGTCAACGTGATTAACCAAAGACCATAATAACCCGAGATAAAGTTTTAGTTTCTTTTTAGATAGCATAAAAGGGAATCGCAAATAAACAAATTCATAAATTTTCTAAACGTATCGTTAGGAAAGATACCACATGAGTTAGAACCACACCTTATCCCCATGCTATATATCTATTTTTCTTTCTTTATTTATCTTCGCAGATTTGGAAAAAACAAGGACACACATTCTTATATGCTTCCATAAAACATTGAGTTTTGGTCTTATTTGTTTTCCAAACTATCTTTTTGTTTCAAGAATACTTTCTTAGGAGAGGAATTCTCTTGGAATCTATGATAGAAATTTTCATTATTCATTTTGCTTCGACATCTAGTAAGAAGTTTAGTTCAACCAGAACTCCTTCTTTTTCATGTCCAATATTCTTGTTCATTTCTTCATGATTTGTTCCTTGAGATAAGTGAAATGGTTTTTTCCATAATAACCAGTTCTCATCTCCGGCGAAGGGGACTATATCGTGAATCGATACTTTGCTTCGCAAGTATAAGTCGATGGAAAAAACTTGTTGCGAAAGAATTTCAAAGTACGGCGCCCCTCCGGCGGCATACCTCGAATTC